>OZ010690.1:16042777-16097322 GCA_963932265.1 Thymelicus lineola
ATATTACATGCTAGCAAAGTAACGAACAAAGCAAGTTAATAAAAAGCTTGAAAAAATAGATTGTACGTGACTAATTTCAATTGAGTAGGTAACAAAACTCTTTTCATTTACGTTTTATGCACAAGTTAGTTTATAGCTTTGTATATACAGAGGTTTGCCTGACTATTTTAAACAAATCTACTTATTCTATCAAAAGCTAGTACAAAATAAGACAGAAAAGTGATGATGTAACATGGAACAAAATCACGCAGATTAATATAATCACGCAGATTAATAAAACCAATAATTTTTGAATATGAAATCTCAGTTATTTGATTCATTCAATTTATTTCATTAATCTCAATTATTTAATTCAATTACTTTAATTCAAAATAATAGTATTAGACAAACAACACACTTCTAATCAAATAGATGATAATCAAGATGATCAAAGTACTCACACGAGCCAGTCTACAGCAAATAACAGAGAGACGTCGTGGGCTGGCGCGTCAACTGCGGCCAAAACCACGAGCAGCAAGACCATGGCAGCTGACGGCACTGACGCTGACGACACTGATGCAGCGGTTGAAGTTAGACTGGAAAACATCAATAAACATAATGTTGACATTCATAACTTAGCAGTTAAAATTGGGATTGGTATGAGAAAACCCATAGGCTTTGGCTTCTCTCATACCGTACGTAAACGTATCATTGGTAAAAGTAGGTAAATTAAAAGTGTTTCCAAAAAACTAACGTAATATTTAAGTATTCTATCAATTAACGTACCTATTAATAGACTTGTTAAGGGTTATCAATTAAACATAAATATATTTAAAAACGGGGTATGTGCATACAACCTAATCTTTATGCTATCGCCACCGACGTTGAAGCCAAGATTAGGTATGTTTTTAGAAATAGCCCTGGTGGTTACAGCTCCCTAAATAAATTGTTTAGAAAGGCTATATAATTAAGCTCCACAAATCTGTCTGCATGAAGCTGTAAAAGGCTGCTAAACATCAACTATCTATTCGAAAAGAAAAACGTGAATCTAGTTACATTATATGAAACTTACAAAATAGTAGCAAGCTGTGCAAATCCCAGATGCATGTTGTTCATTTGACACACAAACACACTGGCGACGGAGAGGAACAGCGCTGTGCCATCCATGTTGATGTTGCAGCCGATGGGCAACACAAACCGTGTGATGCGCGGGTCGATCCGCAACGGACCTTCCATTGAACGGAAAGTCACTGGTAAGGCAGCAGCTCTGAAATAAAGATAGTAAGCTCATAACGATGGAAACCATAATGTAGTTGCCAATGAATATCTTCTATATGAACTTTTTGGACATTTGGATATTTTTCCTAAGGATCAAGTTATAGGTCACATAGTGGATATTCATTTGTCAACGACGATATACACTACGATATAAAGTACAGCAATGATGATATGTTGTAACCACATAGCATTGAGTGACTCATTTGCTGGTTTATCAGCTGCATAAAAAATATGGCGTGCTCAATTACAAGCAGTGCCGATGCCCTAAAATCGGCCGTCAATTTTTATTGGAAATAATTGAAGATCGTGACACTGATATAAATAGTGAGTGACTAACATATCAGCGCAGCGTAAAGTGCAGCGTATAGCGTAGATCCAGCCCGAGAAAGAGTGGTTTCAAATTTCTTATTTATTAACGTCCTAAGCATCCAGATCAACCGGGACTATCTTTGACATTGACTTTGACTATCTTTGACTACACTAACTTTGACTTTGGGATAAAATCTACATTATATTGGAATGTCTGTAACTACTATCTCTGTAAGTGTGTGATGAAATGACATAGCTTCCGTATCACGACATCCAAAAAGCAAATTACATCAAAACATCTTATAAAACTTCCACATTTATATTAGCAGTAATATGAAATCAACATACGTGGAAGCAGTTGCAGCAGCGGTGAGCATGGCCTGAGAGAGCCCCCAGTAGAACTTGTAAGGGTTTCGCCGTAAGAAGACGAAGTAAATCGCTTGTATCACGATCAATTGGTACAGGAAGACACCCACTGTCACTGTAGCGATGAACCAAGCCAGTTGAGACATCACCTGGCCTAGGAAATACAATTACATAGGTTTTATTATTTTGGCTAGGTAAGAGATTCTGATCACGTCTTGTAAGAAAATTCATTTTTTTTTCATTATATTTGAGTGTAATTAAGTAATTACTAGGAAATCTTTTTCAATATAAGGTTTTACTATCTCCTATATACATAAATCCTCAGATCAGCACATGCATAGTTTCATGTTGTTACAATAAAATATGCAAGAAATAAGAAGATATGCCAAAATTTTATTAAATACTAAGAAATTAGTTAAATATTTAGGTAACAAGTTTGACTCGTGATACTATAAAATAAATAGCAAATTAAATATATTTTCGCTTCGATTTAAATGAATATTATTGACGCATAATGAAATATTTTAGACGAAAATGTTATGGCATAAATTGAAAACATAATACTTTTTTATAGGAAAAGCCGATAAACGAGGTAAAGATACACCTGATGGTAATTGGACGATAGCCACGGACATCAGCGACACCAAAGACATCACTGGTGCTGTTTAGGCCATTTAATAATAACAAATGAACAAGGAAACAGCCTAGTAGAATAATTAAATTTACTTAATCTGTCATAATTCTGTGGCGCGGTTTCATTCCTTCCTATTCCGTCCCCGCCCTCTCTCCCCTCACCGAGCGGCGCACGCGATTGGTGGATTGACAGACCTCAAAGACAGTATTTTTCAAAACGGCGCATAGTGAACATCATTTTCTTTGCAAATAACCCGATACTACTGGGTTTATAAGTTTAGTGCACTAAAATACCCATAAGCCTGTGATCAGTGTTGTGTCAGTGAGAGTGGCCACTCAAAACAATAGGTACCTATCTAGAATTCTAACTTCGAACAAATAAAAGTGCCGGCCGGCACGTGGCGTCAAGAAGAAGAAATCATCAAACTTCGGTGAGTCTCCTTATTTTCTACCTTCCAAGCCCTCCCAGGTCTAGCATATCAATCCTTCGAACCAGCGCAACCATTTTTATTTGGTCACTTCGGCCGTGGATAGCTTGAAAATAATTAAATTGCGACCATTTGCCGGCCGCCATATTGTAATTGCGTAAGAATACTTGGCTGTTTCAGTGTTTAAAATCTTAACTTATTTATCATGGCTACCTCTAAATCACTAGACCAAACATTTGAACGCAAAATGCGTAGATTGCAAGCTAAAATTAATACCTACTTTGCTAGAATGCAACATACTTTCGATAGTTCATTAAACATTAATACAGCGGCTCAAATAGACACATTTCTGTCTAACGCCAGCACCATTGATATCATACGATCGGACTTTGTGTGTGCATTAGACGAGCGCAATGACTTGATGTTATCGCAAGGTGATGCAGGTGATCCAGACTACGCATCAATGCTTTCCTTCGAAGATCTATACGCGCGCGTAAAATATAAATACTCGCAATTGTCTTCGTCGTCGCGTCTCAATACGCAAAATACGACAACCATTGAGAGCAAAATGGCCTCTCAAAAGCAAAGCCCGAAACTACCGCGGCTTGAATTAATGCCTTTTAATGGCGAACTCGAAAACTGGCCAATATTTTATGAGACATTCAAAAGTACTATACATGAAAATGAAGACTTGACAGAAATCGAAAAAATTCAATACCTAATGGGTCGACTTACCGGGAAGGCCCAGACGATCTGTCAAGGTTTCATACCTACTGCAGAAAACTATTCTGTTCTCTGGCAGACATTAGTGAACAAATACAATGATAAACGCGTGCTGGCCGCTTCATACTTTGAGAAGTTATTAAATTTACCTTCTGTTAACGAAAATGTTTCGAATAGCTTAGACTCATTTATTGATAAATACTCTTCTTTAGTAAATTCATTAAAACAATTAAATTTAGACAGCTTAGAAGATTTTATTTTAATTCATATTGGTTCTAAAAAGGTCGGTATAAATATGGTTAAGGCATTTGAATTACATAACCAACAGGGTTGTTCAGTAAAGCTGTCGACATTCATTGAATTTATTCAAAATCAATCACATATTTTACAACGCGCTAATAATGTCGTAAGTACAAAGCAGTCTAGCAGCGGATCGCGTCCTTCGCAAGGTTATTCATCTGTTCCAGCTTCTCGTCCCGGTTATAATAGTAATAAAGTAACTAAAACTTTTGTTATTCATGATCAAAAGAAATGCGTTTGCTGTGGTAATGCTGACCATTTTCAGTTGCGGTTGTGTAAGAAATTCAATTCTTTATCGCCCACGGAGCGTTATAATTTAATTAAATTAAATAATGGCTGTGTCAATTGTCTCAGTAAAGACCACACAGTTCGTCAATGTACTTCTGAATCTAGATGTGCTACATGTTTACGTAGTCACCATTCATTACTTCATTTTCGCACGGAGTCGAACCCGAACCCGCGTTCCAACTCGGCTAGCGATCAGCGCAAGCAGCGAGCTAGTTCAGCTGGACAAGCTGTGACGTCACAGGCGAATGCAAAATCTTCAGCGACGCAAGAACCCGCCGCCGTGTCATTGTGTGCTATCAACGCTACCACGTCACAAATGAACGCGAGCGCCTCACGCGATATTATCTGCGACGGCGTGTCGACTGCGCGTCCGGCTTCGTCCGGTCATACTGTCCTCTTGGGCACCGCGCAATGTAATGTAATCGATAGTGCGGGGAACATACATGTCGTTCGTATACTAGTCGACAGCGCGTCACAGCGGGATCTAATAACTGTTAAATGTTGTAAGAAATTAAATCTACAATTATTTCATTCTCCGACTAAATACGTGTATGGTGTAGGTGATCATACTAATCCCGTCGAGGGTTTTACTCGAATTACGTTGCGTTCTCGATTGGATGATTCGATATGTTTTACGATTGAACCTTTGGTGACTCGTCGCATCACAAGCGAATTACCTTCCGCTAAAATTAATAGCGAACAACTGGAATATTTAAATGAAATTCCACTGGCGGATACCTCGTACTCGGAACCTAGTGATATCGACTTATTAGTCGGTTCGGATTTCTTCGCTCGTATTATACGGCCGAATATTATCGCCCGAAAAATTACCGAACCCGTGGCTATAGAAACCTTATTAGGTTTTATAGTCTATGGTCAGGCGCCGGTCGTGTACCCTGATACCGATGTGCATACTTACTGCACACTCGATAGTACAAGCTCATTAGAAACCTCACTCGCTCGGTTTTTCGAATTGGAGGACGTACCATCCGCGAATATTCTTACTCCGAATGAGCAGGAATGCGAGAAGTTTTACGCTGAGACAACTGTGCGTGATAATGACGGTCGGTACATCGTTGCACTGCCTTTCAAGGGCGACCCAATTCAATTAGGAGACTCCATGCAGGCTGCCACGCGTACGTATTTGTCTTTGGAACGTAAATTATTATTAAACTCAGATACTAATTCAGAATACCATAAAGTTTTCACCGAATATTTAGAAAAGGGCTATTTAATTCCCGTAAATAATAATAATACGGACTTTAATTGTCAATATGTAATTCCACATCACGTCGTCATGCGGCTTGATAAGAGCACCACCAAATTACGTGTGGTACTTGACGCAAGTATGAAAAGTCAGTCAGGGTTGTCACTCAATGATTTATTACATGTCGGCCCTAACTTACAAAATGATTTATTTAAAATTATACTAAACTTTAGATTATTTCCTGTTGCGATTAGTGCGGACATCCGACAGATGTACTTACAAATATTAGTGAGGAACGAAGATAGACGTTTTCAGATGGTATTATACCGAAAAGGAATTGACCAGCCGCTTCGACTGTATCAGATGACGAGAGTACCATTTGGCTTGTGTAGTAGCCCGTTTCTCGCTATCAGAACGGTCCGTCAGCTGATCGCAGACGAAGCGGCGCGGTTCCCGGTCGCCGCTCCCGTGGCTGAGCGCGATTTATACATGGACGATCTCGCCACCTCCTGTAGGACTTCATCTGAGGGGATTCGACTATCGCGCGAGTTGATCGACATGTTTCATGCTGGGGGGTTCGATTTAGTAAAGTTTTCGAGTAATTCCTTGGAGGTTATGAAAAATATTCCGCCGTCTGCTCGTGTATCTAACGACGTGGACTTTAGTCCTGACGATTCATTAAAGATATTGGGTCTTCGGTGGTTGCCGGCCGAAGATTCATTTGCCTTCACAGTAAACGTACGCGAATGTGAATGTACTAAGCGTAATATTTTGTCGGCTGTTGCCCGATTGTGGGATTTAATGGGATTCGTAGCCCCGGTAACTTTATTAATAAAAGTTATAATCCAGTCGTTGTGGGCGAATCACATTGATTGGAATGATAAACCGCCTCAAGATATAATAACATTGTGGCGTCAAATCGAAACGGAATTACCTGTCTTGCAAAGTATTAGAATACCCAGACATGTAGGATTCAATTCTCAGTGTGTAGTAACTATTCTGGGTTTCGCGGATGCCTCCGAGAAGGCTTACGGTGGCGTCGTTTACTTGCACATTTATTTTCCGAATGAAAATAAATTAATTATTAATTTAATATGCGCTAAATCGCGAGTCGCTCCAATACGTACCGTTTCATTAGCGAGATTAGAGCTTTGTGGCAATTTAATTTTGGCAAAATTAATGCGTTTAGTCATTGACACTTATTCTCAACGCGTCAAAATTAATGGTGTTTATGCTTTTACCGATAGTACAGTGGCACTGGCATGGATTAATGCGCCTGCGTCCCGGTGGCAAACTTTTGTCGCTAATAGGGTTGCCAAAATTCAGGAACAAATACTTCCTAATAATTTTTATTTTATATCTGGCAAAGAAAACCCTGCCGATTGTTTGTCACGTGGCTTAACACCTGAGCAACTAAGGTCGCACCCACTTTGGTTTCACGGACCTCATTTCGCTCGACTGCCGGTGTCTCAGTGGCCCATGCGTAAATGCGACCCCACTACCATTAATGAGGCCCCTGAAAAGAAATCGCAGGTGTTAGTTACAGTGGAAAAGACTGAACTCCCTTTGCTAGTTTCAGTCGCTTTGAGAATTTCGTCTTGGACAAAATTAATTAGAATTGTGGTTTACATTTTACGGTTTTGTAAGAAATTACCTAAAAGGTTTGAATTATCTCATTTAGAATACGCCGAGTTGTTAATAATTAAACAGTTGCAATATTTTTACTTTAGTGACGAATTTACAAAAATAAAAGATAACAAACCTTTGTCTCCCGCTTTTCAAAAATTAAAAGCTTTCTTGCATAACGGTATATTTCGCGTCGGCGGACGTCTAAGTAATTCAGATTTGCCTTATGATAGCCAACATCCAATATTGCTCCCGTCGCGAGATCATATTGTTAATTTGATAATCGATTATTACCATCGAAAATACTTGCATACTGGACCGCAGCTTTTGATGTCATTATTACGTCAAAAATATTGGATTCTGTCAGCGCGTAATATTGTTCGTAAAAGAGTGCAGTTGTGTAATATTTGCTTCAAATATAAACCTAAAAATGAATACCCTATAATGGCGGATTTACCTACCGCCCGGGTGCAAGAAGCTAAGGCGTTCTTTCACACTGGAATAGATTACGCGGGTCCTCTGCGCGTGATTCCTTTTCGTAAGCGTGGTGTACGTAGTTTGAAAGCGTATATTTGCTTCTTTGTGTGCCTTGTCACTAAAGCGGTACATATTGAATTATCTAGCGACTTAAGTACGGAATCATTTTTAAATTCATTTAAGCGTTTCATTTCTCGGCGTGGTCCTATTAAATACGTTTATACCGATTGCGGTACGAATTTTATCGGCGCGAAATCGTATCTCAACGAAATTTATAAATTAACATCGTCTAAAAATTATCGCGAGGAGTTAGCCTCCGAATTATCGACTAATTCGATTGAGTGGAAGCTGAACCCGCCCTCCTGTCCACATTTTGGCGGGATTTGGGAAAGTAATATCCGTAGTGTCAAAATGCATTTACAAAAAGTAGTTGGTAATCAACTGCTTACCGTTGAAGAGATGACTACTCTTTTAACTCAGATCGAAGCTGTGTTAAACACGAGACCTTTGTCCGTGCTGAGTTCAGACCCGTCTGAACCACTGGCTCTAACTCCAGCTCACTTTTTAACTTTGACTCCGCTACGATCATTTCCCTCTGAAACTGCTTCAGAAGGTGTCAGCATTATCGACAGGAAACAAATGGTTGATAGTCTTATGTTATCGTTTTGGCGACGCTGGAGGCTGGAATATTTGAATACCTTACAGTCTCGTAGCAAATGGTTGAAAAATTCCTCCGAAATTAAAGAGGGCACCATTGTACTGCTTCAGAATGAGAATAGTCCCCCATTGGATTGGCCTTTAGGCATCATCGATAGGGTTATTCCAGGCAAGGATGGAGTAGTGCGGGTCGTAGATGTACGCACAAGGTCCGGCGTATATCGTAGACCGGTGGTAAAAATATACCCATTACCAACCCAATAAATTCATATATACAGTCCACTTACTTACTAACTTACTTAATATTTATTATTATTATATTTTTTATTTATTAACACAATTTAAAATTACCTTTGATATTACAAAAATGCATAATTCTGCTTCAATTTAATATTATGTTGAAAGAACGGGGTTCTGTCAAGCTGGGGGGCATGTTTAGGCCATTTAATAATAACAAATGAACAAGGAAACAGCCTAGTAGAATAATTAAATTTACTTAATCTGTCATAATTCTGTGGCGCGGTTTCATTCCTTCCTATTCCGTCCCCGCCCTCTCTCCCCTCACCGAGCGGCGCACGCGATTGGTGGATTGACAGACCTCAAAGACAGTATTTTTCAAAACGGCGCATAGTGAACATCATTTTCTTTGCAAATAACCCGATACTACTGGGTTTATAAGTTTAGTGCACTAAAATACCCATAAGCCTGTGATCAGTGTTGTGTCAGTGAGAGTGGCCACTCAAAACAATAGGTACCTATCTAGAATTCTAACTTCGAACAAATAAAAGTGCCGGCCGGCACGTGGCGTCAAGAAGAAGAAATCATCAAACTTCGGTGAGTCTCCTTATTTTCTACCTTCCAAGCCCTCCCAGGTCTAGCATATCAATCCTTCGAACCAGCGCAACCAGGTGCATTACTAGCAAAGAAAGAGAGAAGAAAAAGAAATAAAGAACTGGAAAAATAAAAGGTAATTCTATAATAATACTTACCAACATTGCTGACTCCGAGTATCTTCCCAGCGATGACACTGCTGACTCCGACGGGTGTGAACCACATGACTCCAGTGACCATTTTCATTATGACTTCGAAGATGGCTTGGAAGAAGTCTATCACCACCTGTCCTTTGGGTCCGAGAGTGCCCAATAGACTTCCGAATATGAGACAAAAGAATACTAATCCAAGGGTATTAGTACCAGACCTGGAATGAATAGAAAAATTGAGCAATTTTCATCTAGTTCGCATGTTAAGACGTGGAAAAAATTACAGAATGATGTTGCATCTCCATAAGGCAGATTCGATACAACTATGTTTTTCTCTTATTTTTCCTGGCAAGCAACGCATCGGCAGTGACTTACAGTACAGCGTTGCGGATGTGCTAGATGATGTTTTTAGAAATCGAAAAAAAAACGTTTACGTGCCCTCAATATGTGTATGTTACTGATGCCTAAGGGTAAGCTCACACCAAGACGCGAAGTGACGTGGAGAGTAGTATTTTAAAATAAAAATTCAATTATGACCTTATTGACTGCTTAATAAAGCACATAATAAGGCAGATAGTTTCTTGGATTTCGGTTTGATCCAACGCTAAGATGTTATGGATGTTCATATTATCTTGCTGCCAATATCCATACCGTTACTACTTACCATCAGATGGTCCATCTGCTTGTTTGTAGTTATTTACATCAACAACATCCTATTTTAATTACGACGTGACATTAAACGTCACATATTATTTACAATTTTGTAGGAGATTAATGAGGGGACGAAGCACTTTATTTTAAAACTCAAAAATTGTGAGTACCCGTTATAGTCACCTTACTTAAGTTATAGACAACTTACTGTACCATGATTATTTCGATTTTAAAATGTTCGTTGGTTTCAACCCATAAATGTAAAAATAACTCAGTAAAATGTTTGTAACGTTACCTGTAACTAATTACTCGGACTAAAGGCACCGTGTCATTTTCAGTAGCGTTTTTCGCAAACAACGACGGGGCTTCGGCATACACTGTGTGCGCTTGTTGAAATGCAGCTTGTACTATGTTGTCTGGGAATATGTTGCTGTAAAAATTTAAAAAAGTTGGTAACTAAATGTAGAAAACGCAACATCCACTTGAGCTTCGGCTTTCTATCATATAGGTATAATAAATAGTATCAACCAATAACGACATTTCTATTAAAATCAATACTGATTTTGTGAAACGGTGTTAAAAATAATTGTAAGAATATTCTGCTCAAAAATGTGCCAACTTGAGAATTTGAGGACATTGCTATTTTTAATGAGTTGGACTTTGTTTTGAGTTATATTAGTTCATGTGTTTATGTTGGTTTAATCTATTTAGTAAAGTGCGTTTCATTTATTTTTAAAAAATTTTTAGTCTGCACATGTCTGACAGGCTCAATGCCCACCGAGAACTGAAACCCGGATCTGTCTTCGAATGCTACTAACTAAACTATAAGGTACTCGAAAGTATTTATTATAAAAATATAAAAAATGTGCCAACTTGAGAATTTGAGGATATTGCTAAAGTCAAAGTCAAAATATTTTATTCATATAGGAGGTATCACTGATACACTTAAGCACGTCATTTTTTGGCTTTTCGGAAGGTGCTTTGTCGTGGAGGAGAAGAAAAGCCTAAAGAAACTCCTCAGCACATCTTTTAAAAAAAATATTACAAAAAAAGATAATAATACAAAAGTATTTACTATTCTGAGCGGAACTGGTTGCAGCTATTTTGTTTTGTTTGTATTTTTTAAGTAAAACAATACTTAGTATGATGTCTTGGTTGGTAATCTATTGTACGTACGTCTGGCGCACGAGCAATTAAGTAATGCCAGAACGTATTATACAAAAATCAAATAAATATTTTGTCAAATTTCTATCTTCGCATTACTAAATTGAAATCCTATGTGGCGATCTTGACGACGTCATACAAAATTTCAAAAGAAAAGATCAAAAAGTGTGTACCCAGTTTTTGTAAGCACGTTATAATTATTTATTTATGTTATTCGTAATTAGTATATTTAGATATGAATAAACAATTAATGTAACGCAATTGGAAAACATTTGACAACAAAGTTAAACTAACATTTTGTTCTTAATAATTTAAAATAATAATGCGATAGGTAAGTAAAATCTATACGTATATATAAAAAGCAAAAGTGATTGATTGATGTATCAACGCACAGGCCAAACCCTTAGGGCTAGAAAGTTATTTAGCTCACGTATTCTTCTTATGACGTGCGTAGGCATCCACTAAGGAAGGATTTTTCAAAACTCAACCCCCAAGCGGGTGAAATAGGGGATAAATATGGTAAGCATAATTTCCGCGTGCGAAGCTGCGGGCAACAGGTAGTAAAATATATAAGTAAAATAAATATAAATAGCGGAAATATAAAAAGATATAGATTTGACATGGATAAAGTTAGCATTGACATGAAAACTCAAGTAAACGGAGTCTGTTACGAATAGCAAGTACTATATTCTCTTGAATAGGCAGCATTAGCTTCAAAGGGACCCAAAAAGTTCTACTTGAAACACGAGAACAATGCCAAGTACTGAACAATCTTGCATTCGCCATTACTGCCATTCAAATGCGGTTCTGTAACACTGGAACTTAAAACTAAAAATAGACTGAAAGGCATTATTTTATGACGTTTGTCAAAATTACCTTTCTTCACGTGTACCTACCTGTTCTTTTCTCTTGACTTAGGTAGGTATATTGCATTAATTCTCAAAATAATTAAATTAACATTCATTCATGACTATAATCTAATTAATGCTGATCTCAACAAATGTAAATTCCTGCCTATTATGAAACTAATGTATCTGTGAATTTTACCTTGATTTGCTACCATTACTCGCACGTAATATTGCAGAAAAGAAAATTTATTACTCACCGACCAATATCAAGAATGCTGTCCAATATGCTATGATCTCGCTTGTTCTCGATCAAACCAAAATGATCTTCTCTCAAATCTGGCTGTCCTGGATGTATTAAAGTCGCGAGCACAATACCCAGAAATGCGTTAAACATTGAGGTTAAAACAAAATACAATAACGTCCGAACTGCTATTTTGCCACTCATTTTTGCATTCAAACTCGCGGAACCAGCTATCAAGCTAGCAATAATGAGAGGAAGAATCATCAGCTTGAGCACCCGCATGAACAGCTCACCAGGATAGGAAATTATCATCAAAGCATCAGCACCAAGGTGATAAGGACGCAACCCGAAACCTGGGAACAATAGGATGATTTAAGAACAAAGAAGAAATAGATCTATCAAACTTTACTGGCTTAATTTGGATATAAAATGGCGTTTTCTAATGCATAGTGCATTTATTAGGGCTTTCGTTTGAAAAAGCCTTTGTTCTTTTACGTCTATATTTTTACAAGATAAAAATATCCGAAAGTAAAAAAATAAGAAATATTGGATACAGGCTCAAATAAATTAAGAAAGAACTAGACTTACCAACAGATATTCCTATAAGTACTCCGCCCAGGGTGACAACCAACAATGTGTTGTCTATAAACCATTTCTTTGCACCAGTGGGCTCGACTGGAGCCGACCGGTCTTCAGTGGTCTTCGGGCCTCTGTCCCCTGGGCCCATCTTCGCGAACAAGTATTCTGAAAACCGTTCACCTTTCTCCATTACAGGTGAAATGAATTCTTCACCCAGACCTTCGATCTGGTAGTTTTAATAGTTTACCGTTTCCTTATTATTCTTTTGTTTTTAATTTAACTTTGGAAGATGTTTGAAATGAGGTTTAAATTAACGGTGTAACGATATATTTTCCGATTATGCTTTCATTTTCAGTTCTATTATTGTCTACTCGCGGAGAAAAAATAAATTCGTTTTCATTGAAAGCTATCTTTCCATTTCAGTTAAAATTAGGTTTTCAGGGCATATGCTGCGTTGATTTTTCCGAATTAAAACCATTGAAATGTCCACTGTCTCCGCCATTCAGTGCACTGTCGTCCTAACGATACACAATGCGTGACTAACCTGTAACTCCTATATTAGCACGTCTTTATACAAAGCTTTCATCGGATACAAATGGTCTACTTTCACTACGCGTGGTTCGATATCCATTGCCTCTTAGGTTTTATGACTTGTAGTAATAGTATAGGTAGCAGCAGAAATGTGACGTGAAATTTCACAAGTGTTATAAGCCGCGACGTTTTCTGGTATAGGGAGGAAGCCATGTAGAGACTTGCGCGCGCATGCATCGATTCCCCTATTTTTACTAAGTTGCATTAAATACCCATGCGTTTATTATTAAATTGTGGGCATTACGTCTTTAGTCAAGGAATTGAGCTATTTTAAATTCCTTATGCAATTGTCTGGCATGTAATCATTTAGTTAAAAGACGACTTGAATTAATTGTGACATGCGCAGATGCTTGTTTTGTTTTCTTATACATACTACAAAGTTTTAAGTGTATGAATCTTTGAATTATTATTATTACAGTTACCTTAAAACGACTTTCCTTATGCGAATTTGAATACATTCTTAATTCTATGCATGTTGCTAATCTTATTTTTAAAATTTAATTAATAATATTAGTAACTTAACAAACCAGTAGTCTAGTTGGCCATATGAAAATATTTCTATGGTCCATGTTTTTCGGGACACAGAGAAACTATGAATTATGATTTACCAGCGTTTTTTAATTTATTTGCTGTTTATTTATCACAATAGTTACTTAATTATTATTGTAATTTCGATGCAAAGTTAGGTATGAATTTTGCTTCTTATTAATATTTTTTTCATTTTAAGTATTATAGCAAATTAGATGATTATTTTAATGACAAGACTGCTTGGACATGAATATTATAAATATATCTTAGATTATAAGTAGTTAACTGTGATTAGGAAAAAACACCTTGGTAGTTTCTTACTGCTTCTTCTCCCGGGCCCTCTCACAGCAGGGCTTTGTTGAAGCATGGC
This sequence comes from Thymelicus lineola, assembly GCA_963932265.1. Taxonomy (NCBI): domain Eukaryota; kingdom Metazoa; phylum Arthropoda; class Insecta; order Lepidoptera; family Hesperiidae; genus Thymelicus; species Thymelicus lineola. The sequence goes on from OZ010690.1 coordinate 16,057,001, forward strand.
GTAATTTTAGTTGTTCCAATAGAATATGATTACGTGTTACAAAAGTCTATAAAGTCTATAATCATATTATAAAATCTATAAAATAAAATAAAAACATGATATTTAGGTAGTTAAACAAACAGTAATTAATAAACAAACTAATTTAATCAACCTGTATTTATAAACGCCTTTTATGCATCGATCTAACCGGCCACTTTTTTCATAGGTTGAGACTGCGACGGGCAAGCTATGACTCGCATTATTTGCAATCTACCTACAATAAATTTTATTGTGTTGTAAACAATGTGATGTTATTAATACGATGTACTTTATTTTGATATTTGTATTGGTTATGTTATGTACAGCTCAAAGATTTCTCAGTATCCGGGACAAACCTTGTTTTGTGGTTTTTACGGATATTTCTAACAATTTTCTGTAATATTACTTTTGTCTTTGATAATAAATAAAAAAAAAAAAAAAAATATGTTCTAAAGTCATATAAGTTTCCAAACATCACCACAGAAGAAATAATAGTACATATAATAATACCATCATACATAACCTTACGCAACGACGATGTTAGTTAGAAAACAAAGAAATTCTTGGACCTTCTTTTTTCTAATCTATTACGATGAACGCACATTTATCGGCATCGTAAGCGCTGTCAGCATCACATTTAATTTTGTATGAAATCATATGAGAGCCCCATGCGGATGACATATATGCGTTCACCATTAGGAGCCGCAACCTATGTCATGGTGATATGTAACGTTTACAATATAACAACACGCACTTGACGTAACGTTTCCATAATATGGCTTTACTGCAATAATTAGCTTATTTCTAAGGAAGGTTCTTATTCAATATAACTTGTGGTGGGTGTGGGTGTCTGCGTCATCTAACTGGTCTCTAATTCTGGTTTGTGGAAGAGTTTTATTCTGGAAGCCACTGCTATACTGGCAGATATTATGTGAAGTTTTGTGTATGCAGAAGTATTGAGGCCAGAATCTACATCTGTGTAGATATACCTACATAGACTAAAGTAAACAGACCCACCCTTTCTCTCCTTTGTTAGTTGGTAAACCGTTTGTCTTTAATATGTTTTTGACTATTGGTTTAAAAGAACACAAAACAGTGTAAGTTCCTAGACGTACAATAAGTAGGATAAATGTTCTAAACATGCAAATTCATAATGTTCTCACATTTTCAATAATGATATGGTCAAATTTAGATCAGGGAGAGAATACTTACCTATAATTTACGAATGAGTTCATCTAACATTAGTTGCTTAGTAACTGTCGTATGACCACAACAGTATAGTGTTGACTTATTAATTACGTTATTTACTTATCCAGACTCTATCAATCTAAACAACGACTTCTGCACCTGGCAACATATAACACCAGGACACTGAGGACCGACGACAAGGTGAAAGAGCTGGAAGAAGAGATAGACAAGTTAAACTGGAGTATTGTGGGTTTATCTGAAGTCCGAAGACAGGGGGAGGACACGATAATACTCAAATCCGGAAACTTGTTCTATCACCGGGAGGGCGAACACCTATCCCAAGGTGGTGTCGGGTTTCTCGTCCACAAGTCCCTCGTCAACAACATTGTGCAAGTCGGGAGCGTGTCGGCCAGGGTAGCGTACCTTACACTCAGAATATCCAAACGATATTCGTTGAAGGTTGTACAGGTATATGCGCCGACTTCGACACATCCCGACGATGAGGTAGAGGTTATGTATGAGGATATCAGTAGAGCCATACATACCTCTAAAGCTCATTTCACAGTTGTGATGGGGGACTTTAACGCGAGACTGGGCGCGCAAAATGGCGCCGAGAGGAAAGTGGGTCCCTTCGGAATTGGACGACGGAACCACCGAGGACACTTGCTGGCCAACTTTTTGGAGAAGGAAGATCTCTTTATGATGAACTCCTTCTTCAGAAAGAAGCCTCAACGCAGGTGGACTTGGATAAGTCCTGATGGTTCCACAAAAAGCGAGATAGACTTCATTCTGGCAGACAAACGGCACATATTTAATGATGTCTCTGTGATCAGCAGGTTCAAAACCGGAAGCGATCACCGTCTTGTAAGAGGCACATTAAATATTAACGTGAAGCTGGAACGGTCACGCCTGATGAAGTCTACGCTTCGCCCAACACCTGTCCAAATCCAGGGATCCGAAAACTTTCAACTTGAGCTGCAAAATCGTTTTGCGTGCCTAGAATCATGCACGTCGGTGGACGAGTTTAACACCAGGATGGTAGCAACTGTCCACGAGGTAGGGTCGAAGTATTTCAAGACCCACTCCAGTGGTAGATCTCAAGTTCTCTCAGAACAAACTCTCGGTCTTATGAGGGATCGACGAGAACTATGTGTGCAATCTCCAACCTCTATGGCGGAATACCGACGGCTCAATGAACAGATCTCCAAGGGCAGACGACGCGATTTGCGCAAACACAACGCAAATCGTGTAAAAAACACAATAGAGCGAAACCAGGGCTCCAAAGTGTTCGCCAGAGATCTGTCTATTGGGCAAAGTCAGCTTACGAGGTTGAAGACCGAGTCCGGCACCATAGTTACGTCGAAACCTGAAGTTCTGAGAGAAACTGAGAGATACTACGGACGGTTGTATACCTCCTCTCAAGCTCCACCTCCCAGTGAGGAGAGCGACAAGAGAGCTAAATTAACCCGGCACTACACAGAGGATATCCCGGACGTCAGCCTGTATGAGATTAGAGAGGCCCTCAAACAGCTTAAAAACAACAAGGCACCGGGAGATGACGGTATCACCGCCGAGCTGCTAAGAGCTGGGGGGAAACCCTTCCTAGTGGCGCTCCAAAAACTGTTTGATGCCGTCATCCATACTGGAAATACCCCGGAAGCGTGGAGCAGAAGTGTGGTGACTCTGTTTTTCAAAAAGGGCGATAAAGCCCTTTTGAAGAACTACAGGCCAATCGCACTTCTGAGCCACGTTTATAAGCTGTTTTCGAGGGTGCTCACAAATCGCATTGCACGCAGGCTTGACGACTTCCAGCCTCCCGAACAAGCAGGATTCCGGAAAGGCTACAGCACCATAGACCACATACACACACTGCGGCAGATTATACAGAAGACCGAGGAGTATAATCTGCCGTTATGTGTCGCCTATGTGGACTATGAGAAAGCCTTCGATTCTATCGAGACCTGGGCAGTACTAAATTCTCTTCAGCGGTGCCGGATCGACTACCGGTATATCGAGGTGTTGAAGTATTTGTACTCATCAGCCACCATGTCCGTCAAAGTACACGACACAGCCACGAACCCCATCCAATTGCAGAGAGGTGTCAGGCAAGGGGACGTTATATCCCCAAAACTGTTCACCGCTGCATTGGAAGATGTGTTCAAGCTGATGGAGTGGAAACGACGTGGCATTAACATCAATGGCGAATACATCACACACCTGCGATATGCCGATGATATAGTCATCCTGGCAGGATCCCTGGAGGAACTAGGTACAATGCTCGGGGACTTGAACAGCGCCTCACAACGGGTGGGTCTTAAGATGAACATGGACAAGACGAAAATCATGTCGAATGTCCATGTCACACCCGTACCGGTTGTTGTTGACGGCGCTGCTCTCGAAGTTGTAGACGAATACAATTACCTGGGACAAGTGATCCAGATGGGTAAGTCCAACTTCGAGAAAGAAGTCACTCGTAGAATCCAACTCGGATGGGCTGCGTTCGGGAAACTGCGTCATATCTTGTCGTCCAAAACACTACCTCAGTGCCTGAAGTCGAAGGTGTTCGAGCAGTGTGTGTTGCCAGTGATGACATACGGATCCGAGACGTGGTGCTTCACTATTGGCCTAATCCACAAGCTCAGGGTAGCACAGCGGGATATGGAGAGGGCTATGCTCGGTATTTCTCTACGTGATCGTATCAGAAACGAGGAGATCCGTAGACGAACAAGGGTGACCGACATAGCTCAAAGAATTAGCCGGCTGAAGTGGCAATGGGCTGGCCACATAGTGCGAAGGACCGATAACCGTTGGGGAAGAAAGGTCCTCGAATGGCGCCCGCGTCTCGGAAAGCGAAGTACAGGACGCCCCCCGACAAGATGGACCGACGACCTGAAGAAGACAGCGGGCATCCGCTGGATTCAGAAGGCTCAGGACCGGTCAGAGTGGCGCAAGTTAGGGGAGGCCTATGTCCAGCAGTGGACCTCCAAGGGCTGATGGATGGATGGATGGATGGACTTATCCAGAGATTATGAGTAGATAAATTATTGGAAATGGCCGTTTATAAAATATCTAACAATAACGAATACTGTAAAGTACGTGCCTTTTAGACAGTTGCTGCTTATAGCCATTAATCTATAACTTATCTATCTACTCGTACACTTAAGTCTCCGGTCTTATCTATCTATAATTCTATATTCCCTTACGTTATGTTCATTTCCGCATATGTTTAGTACCTACTGTACTATGTAAAAATCTAGAGATGATAACTGAGCTTGTCCATGTCAGAAATATATTCAACTTGGCACTAATATAGTCAGCTCGTGCCTCGATATTCGAATCTCGTGATCATAGCATGTAGTTTCCGAACGAAATTCACAGTTATTTCTGGCATTTATTAACTATGTATATAGACAGATGTCTTTTCATTCAACATAAACGATTTGTACGTGAATACATTAGTGGCAGTTGATAAATTGGAAATGTAATTATAGATACCGAAGTCTTTTTTGATCGATGATGTACAGATATCGTTGGAAGATACGGAAAAACCTATGTTTTAGGGTATTAATTAATTAATTAATTAAAAGATAAACATGATTATTACAATTTGGCTGTTTATTTGTTTCCTTATCCGAAACACCAATCAACCGATGCGGATTTAGATAATGCGGTTTTCACTGATATATTGTAGTAGGTAATTTTCAGTCAGTCACTAACGCTTACTTTAATCGCTCCTTAAAGAATCATCATACAAATTCTGTACTTAGGAACGATTTAAGTAACCGTTAGTGACTCTGAGTTGGGGTGTTAGTGCTCTTTTTTATTAAAACCGGTTTATGAATAAAAAAAATTAGGCCATACGAAATTTCGGGATTTTCTAATTGTAAGGTCATAAACTATTAACTTTCTACTTAATCTAACGTAGTTGTGATAATTTTATTTTTAACTCGGTTATTATTACAACAATTAGTGACATAAAAAAAAATTATTATATTTTGAACTCGAAATCGGAACCTTTTATAGCTTATTATTAACTGCTAACCTGGCTACGCTTCAAAAACATGTGCATGAAGGCTTTTGATTTTATAGACGAACAATATTTTTTTTTATGTCCTTCGAGGACACATCAGGCATTCTATTTTCGTGATACCCCATTTTATCGATTTAGGAGACAATATTCTATCAATATTTTTTATGCAATAATAGCATTAGGATTTTCAAAACTTGAATTTTATTTAAAAAAATCACTTTTTATCTGTTTTCGCATGGAATCAAATCGTTTTTCAGAAAAAAATGTATCCTTGGGTATAGATAGACCCATAAGGTAAAATCGCGCCAAGTTTCATCGTAAATCTATTGTTATTTTTCCACGTGATGTTTAAATACTTAATGTTTGACAGTGACATCTCCGGACCAATACTGACAACACAATGTTATCTGCTGTTCAGTCAAACACTGTGGCCAAACAGGAGGTTTAACTTCACTCATACTATCCTAGTATAAATTCGTCATAATTTTCGTTTCGTTGTGAAAGTAACGCAAAAAAAACTTTTCAGAATTAATCCATAGCGAAGATTTTTGGATACTGAAATAACCTGAGAAAAAAGCTAGCAAAGATCTGCTGGTTAGTGGTGATCAAGATGACAAAAAAATATAGGTAGATACTGATTCTTACAACATACACCATAAAACTACAATAATTATAGTAGGTACTATATACAAATTTTATCGGTGACTTAATTATTTCAACAATTAAGTACATATAGGTACTTATGTCCCAACTCAGTCACTACCGGTTACTTTGATCGCTCCGTAGTAAAGAATCACCATACAAATTAGGAGCGATTTCATTAACCGTTATTGACTATTGAGTTGGGGCGTTAATATAGGTATTCAATATTAATATCGTTACATACATTGCCCGAATGACCCAGGTATTAAACACATTATTTAGGGATTGTATTTAATACCTGCATTATATAGATTTCCGATAACAGAGACACTAAGCTGTTTACAAACGGCTCTCTCTTTGAAACCAGTTGATTTTTTATTCATAATTTTTTTGTTACCAAACACTGTACTTACCCTTTATGTGCCTAATTTTGAAAACTGTAACTACCCACGACTTAAAAATATCACAATTTAGTCAAAACAAATTTTTTTATCGTTCAAAACTGCGTTTTGCTCACTATCTCGCATTTATTTGAATAAAAAATGCATTTCACAATAAAACTAATTTAGCGGTGATTAGATCACAGAATAAACAAAGAAATTTACGCACAAAATTTACGATACTTTTTTAAATCTATCAAAAGCAGAGCGTTGTCACTCCGTAGCATTTGGCAACTGCACAAGATCGCATCTAAATCAAGGTTATTTTCATTAGGTGCATGTCTCTTGATGATTTTATTGTACTGAGCATCAATTATTACTTATTGGTTATTTATTAATGAGTTTGTAACTTCAGCTAACTTCAAGTTGTTTGTGATGCTCAATTGATAGCTCTTCTATGAAAGCGTTATATGGAGAACAATATATTAATATTTGTATCAAGTATAATAGTGTTTGAAAACTTTGAAAAACGTTACGCATCCATTGAAGTATTATTACTAGCGTATAGAACCGACACCGCGAACATCATGTATGTCCTAATGCATTGGCGCCACGTGGCTAAAATCTTCAATGGATTCGTTCGATTTTGAAAGTAGAACCGGGGCTCAATTTTGAAAATCGGACCTCCCGGGTGGGACACAAATTTTGTTCGAGATGTCTGTTCTATGACATTATACGTCAATGTACGTATGGATAATTTTCTTATGTTTCTATGTAATATTTAAATAAGCACATGGTAAATAGTAGAAAATAAATATGATTTAAGGGGTGGGTACGTAGTTTTAAATAAAAAAACTGATATAAAACAAGTTGTCTTACATGTTAAATTATGTAATTGTTTCAAACGTTTGTTAAAATTGTTACATTTTATATCTTGTTTTGAATACTGATATTCAAATGATAGAGAGTCAGCGCTATCTATTGAAAGAAATGAAAACAAAATAGCAAGCTAACAACTTTAGTGCTTTGACAACTTTCGGTAGATGGTGCTGCTGCTTTTTATTCAGAAAAGTGCAACACAAATTAACTCATAATAATGTATGGTTGAAAGAACTTACCTGTAAGTGAATTTCAACCGGGATTATACGAGATGTTGCATCCGAAGATTGAGTGTGACAAAAAATTATTATTAAAGGAAATAAAATATATAAAAGTACATCATTATAAATAATATTTTAAATAAAGGTTTTTATTTCTTTAGTAAGACCCTTAGACTTGTATTTGTGAATGTGGACTTACAAAGTTGAAACAGAAGATTCTGTGACTGAAGCATTGTAGCTTAGTGGGTTTCTTGAATATAATAATAGATGGCGTAAATATTTGATTTTTATATAATACAAACACAAATACAAAAACCTTTATTAACTCATTTATTTATAAACATTCTTACAAATATTGAAAAATAAATTAAATAGTAATTAACGCAATATAGTTACATACATTACATTTTAATTTATAATGATATGACTATGGTTACCTGGATATTAGTATTTCATTATGTTGTTTATTGTGTTAATTCTTCCCGTTTTTTTTTTCTTCTCTAATCTTTTTTTTTTGTTTTCTTTGCCTACCTCACATTTTCACCATCACCCAGGGTCAACTGGCAGAGAATGCCATTAGGCATTAAGTTCGCCCTTGTAACCTCTAGTTTAAGGTGTTGCAAAAGAATAAATAAATAAATAAATAAATAAATAAATAAATGATTATATTTATGCAAAGTAATAATTTGCATAAATATAATCATTATAAATTAAAATGTAATGTGTATAAATTGTAATGTGTATAAATATAAGAGTAATAATTTTAATTATTACTCTTATATTTATTTATTTATTTTTATTATTATTTTAATTAAATATTATAAAATGTATTTTGTCAGATTATTATAAGATATTTATTTGTTTTTTATTCAAGGACCTCTGAACGAGTAAGTAAAGGTCTCATAGCATAAAACAAAGCATCTCACAAATAATAAATAATAAGTACTTACCATAGATACGAAATTTGAACAACTAAAACATAAATACAATAATCTAGAAACATTTCAATTTTATATTTCAACCTAAAACTTTGTTTTAGGTTTAAAAAAATATAACTTTGAATTAAAAAATTATTAGGTAATGTTGATATTTATAGTTTTTATTTTTTTATTAAAATTATAAACACATAAAGAATAATATAAAAGTTTACAGAAAAAGGTAAGATCAGAATATTTATTACAATAAGTATGGTTAACTCACATTTATGATGACCTCAATCAAAACAGGATAGTAAGTTCAGTCTTCTAAAAGTGAATAAAATAACAAATCACTTTTAAATCAAAAATCTTCACATTAACAACAGTTTGAATTCAGTCATAATATAACTCGATTTCTTTTTCCTAAAGCTACACTCCTCAAACAATATTATCAAACAAATACTTTACAAGTGACAAATAACACAAGAGGGTCAACTGTTATGGGATATTCGGCAATTTTTTGATGAAATAAAACAGACCCAATATTTACAAGTCGGTACCTAAACACATAGACTATCATGAATATTTGTGATGGGTCAATAATTTTTATTAATTATGTAACGCTCCAAAAATAAATAAAATGTACAAAAAAAAAAAGATTTTAAAAATTTCACTCAACCAATCAATCGCCTTAAAATATTTATCTTTTGATGTGCTACTGAAATAAAATGCATGTTGATAGACTTGAAAAGGAAGGTGCTATTAACACGACTGTAAATTTTTTTGTGTGTTTCAGTCGCAGTATAATATTGTGGAGCCAGAAACAATACGCAGTTTTCTTTCTTTCTCATATCCTTCCTTTCCCTTTTCTTTCCTTTCCCGTTTTCTTCCTTTGCTTCATATCGATGACAATACACAGGATCCATTGACGAAGGTGACTATTTACTGTCAGGCCTATCTGGCCAAACATTAACAATTTGTTATAGAAAAATGTGATAATAATCCAGAAACAGTTATCGTAGAATGACCCAATGGGCCCCCTACAGTGATATATTAATTCGATTGCATTATATCCTGTATCAACACTCACGTGTCACTGAGCGAGAGAATCAGCCGCTGCATCACGCTATCACAAATCAATCGGGTTGTGCCATTGAACCATAGAATACTCGTTTTTATGGATTTGAGACTTCTAGAGCTTCGATCCGACAGGATTTATTAGACTATATTTTAACTTGGTATTAAGTACATGTGATTTTCATTATCACTCACTCCAAAATTTTGTAATTATATTATAATTATAATTACAAAAACTTATTAATTATAATTATATTATAATTACAAAATTAAAATTTTGAAAAAAACTCACGCCGGATGTAAACAAAATAAAACTACAAGGATGAAATCCCTACCGTGGCTAACAATTATTAGGTTACTGCAGCGCCCCCTGGTAGTCTATCTCCATAAAACATATCTATAAACCTGCCCAGAATGTTTCATAAAAACGGTAACAGACATATCTTACATACAAACAAACAACCTCTTACCCCAAACACATATACCGCTTTTGTTCCGTTCCGTCTGTCGTGATTAAAAATAGTGTTTTAAATAATGGATTGAAAGGTAACAAAAAATTGAGCCATTCTATTATCAAATTATATCTCGGGGAATAATAATAGGTTAATAAAAGGTAGTTACTATAATGTAATATTTTTCCACACAATATCACATCATATTAATATCCCGTCTTATCATTCACGGTGCTTTATTTCACTGAAGCAAGTGATAATACCAGCAATTTATTTGTCTACTTAGTTAAGTTTTCCACTTTGGGTTATCTGGAAGATATTGCTTTTTAGCGATAAGATCGCCTATTGTATACTATCCATTGTAGTTTTTATGTATATGTACATTTTATTCTGGTGTGCAATAAAGAGTTTTGTATTGTATTGTATTGTATAATACATATTCTTGTAGTTACTCGTACTTATTCTTTTATTTTATTTCGTTTTTGTTTTCTCCAATATGTAGGTAATCTTTGATTCCTTTGCAATAGATGGGGATATATCTATCCCAGTCAATCGTTACAGGGTCACAAAGAAATGTGTCTCTGTCTTCGTTGCTCAACGTGGAGAGCAGTTCTCTCGCTTTAGTGGTTCTCATATCGTGGGGTACTATTTCCCAGGATTTCACAGGTGTTTCTTCAGTGGTAACAGTAATTCTGGACGTCGCTTTCTTCTGCAGTTTCATGTACCTGGAGTTTAGTAAGTATTTTTTTATTTGTCAATCAATTAGCTGACTACAAATTCATTGGGATGTATTGACGATGTCTTGACTGGTAATACACATTATATTTGAATGGAAACTCCGACGCAAGTAAATTAAGTTAATCCTTCATGATACGCATTAAAACTGACAAAGTGAAGTGCGTCGTCTGTACTTGTGTCTGAACAGGAGATAATATTACCTTGGTGGTCTCCCAGTGAGTCGAAGCCAGACATCAGCAGTAAACGCTGGTACAATCTGAGTCAGAAACCTCATCACTGGTATCGCCCAACGCGCTTTTGTGACATATACTTTAGGAAATGGTAAGATCGCTGCAACATAGGAGAATTTTAGTTTAAGAACTACTTTGTTGTAGCCGCATTCCAACATCAGACCAAAACTTGGTAACCTCGATAAACAAACTGGCAAAAACTCGACAGGACAGTGGACTCTGTAAAATGTCCATTATTTTAGCACTTACCATAATCATGTTTCTTGCTCTCTTTGATAAACAGATTTGATAGTTTGCCCCACTCGATAGGGTTAGAGTGTCCACTACTGATATTGTACACCTTGCACTCAGTACTCCTGCAAAATAGCAAAATTATTTTCGCAAATGAGTAGTCGAATCACCCTATGGAATCACCATCGTTGATGGACATCAAATGCATCAACAATTCGGTTGCCAAAAAAAAGTGGCGGCCTCGCATTATTCCAGGTGTTTACGTGTTTTACGCAAAATTCATTTTACGGTCGATTTTGTGTAGGTACTAAACTAGTCAATCCGTCTGAGTTTCCCCGGATTTCTCCAAGTTTATAAGGCATCTGGAGTACCTACGTTTAGGTGGGTTTTTAAAAAGAGTTTGGGCAAAACCTAGATGTTTTAGTGCCCGATTTTTACTTTTGAACTTATATATGAACTAATTTAGAAGGAAATTTTATCTGAAAATAGATACTTATTAAACTATTGCATACCCGGCATTTTTTGCAGCGGCAATAATAAGAAAGTTGCTGACATAATCTGCTGGAATAATGTCCACCACAGTGTCCTTTTTCCCATAAGCAATGCGTATGAGACCTCTGGCGGCGTCGCTGAGAATTGTGCTTGAAGGCACCCATGATTCTGAGTAGCCCGCCAAAGGGTTCTTGTGAATTGCGGTTACTAGGAAAATAAAGAAATAATAAACAAGTTCTGATACACCACATCAATAACAGAAGCATCAGATCAAAAATTTATTTTATCGGAAATTCGACCGAAGAAGCTATGTTTTTGTCAATTTTAAATACAATAATATAAAAAATATCTTACCCATTGATGGTCTCGCAATAACAGTTGGAATATTCCCGTGGTTTCTAGCAACATATGCCTCGGCCATATTTTTGCTTAAAAGGTATTTATTTCCCAGTTTACCTGTAAATAGATTTAAAAATTATAATTCGGTCTTTTAAGTGTTTCATGCCGTTCACACATAATAGGTATAGCACGCTAAATATAACTTGTGTTTAACACGGTAACGGAGTTAGGATTCTCTTGGCAGGGTTCAATGATTTACTTATCTGAGAAGATATCATACAATTTTTAAAATGATATTTTATGTCAACCGATGACCGAGAAGATGAGCACCTGAAACTTAGGTGGCCCTACATAATTATTATTATGGTCACCGCTTTTCATTAATATCTTCATTACTTTATGTATACTAAATAATGTGTTACCGTTCAACAAGAAGTCAGGTATCCTTTAAACTACCTCTCTAACAATTTTGTAACGTATCAGACGTTACAAAATCATGCTACAGATTATTCTAGAAACAGAGATGTTACAGAAGCCAGTTACCTTCGCCAGAAATAACCTGACGTACTCTATCGTTGAAGGTGCAAAGGTTTAATAACTGGAAGAGCCGAAATAGCCATCTATTAATTTATTTACAGTGTGCTTTGCCATCATCAGGACATCAGAGAGTGACTTACCTAACAATTTTCTTATTTCCTCAGGTTCATTACGATGGTTATTTATTACTCTATACACGTCTTCTATATCTCTGAGCGGTGGATGAGGAAACTCATCAATAATTCTATAATTATTATGAAAAGCTGTTGATACATGTACAAAAACCTAAAAGCAAATTACGAAATTATTATCTGATAAAGAGCTGAACACGTTAGCGGCTTATGAAGAGTATTGAATGGCATGTTATAATTAATATAATTATTTTTTTAAAAATATGCATTAAAAACAAGCAGAATTCAGTTATTGCCATGGTATATATATAATAGAAATTTGTCTTTTTTTAAGGCAAAGAACTAAGAATTATTTTTTCTATAGTAGATACAATAATGGCTGTATTAATAAAGCAAATATAAGTAGTTTATCATTTCATCATCACTAACATCCAGATTGTTTATCTTCTTGCCCAGTTCCAAAACGTTTTTCGTTCCTTCGTAGTTGGTTTGCATCAGATCATGGAGCGGCGCTGAGAATACGACGTTGGCTGCTGAGTGGAATATAACTGAAACCTAACACGTAATCATGGAGTATAGAGGTAAGGAGAGCCATCTCATGTGAGGGAAAAGTTGAAAAAGTGTCCATCTGTTTACTGCTTCTTAAAGTTGCAGTAGGTGCTACAAAAATTTAAATTAAATAAATATGTCTTTCTCCAAAAATATTTACACTAAATAAATATACAAAGTAATTATGTACTTATGTACCTTCTCATTAAGAGTCTGTTCATCATTCAGGCTTATTCCAAGATTGGCATCACTCAAGTCCCCAGCGATTGGCACAATCTTGCTTAAGACTTGAGGACTTGTTTTTTTGAGCTTCGTGAATATCTGAAACATCTCATTAATTATTTTTGTTAATTAATGTTATTAGTACTTAATTACGATGTTACTACAAGGATTTATATAAGTTTTTTAATGTGCTTAAAGAATCGATGGAGTCTCTTAAATTTATTATGAACTAGCTATTGCCCGCGGGTTCGCCCGTGGTAGAGTGGTTTCGAAACAAAATTTTAAATTAATTAATTTAGATTTATATGCCCGTGGCTTCACGCGCGTGGATATCGATTTTTTACAAATCCCACGGGTACTCTGAACTTTTCCGGAATAAAAAGTAGCCTACCTATGTCTTACACCAGGGTATAGGCTATCTCCATTACAAACAGCCAAATAGGATAAGATACAGATATAGATATAAGATAAGATAAAGGATAAGAACTTAGTCATTAATGTTTTTAATTCACAAGGGTATAGTAATTAGTTAATGTTAAATGCCTGATAAAAATTATTACTAAATACCCACTATTTACTACTATTTGCGGTTGCTATTTGTAAATGGAAGGATTGTGTTTATTACACTACATTAGAATATTATTCACCGGATTCTGAAGCATTTCTTCAATCCTCTGTTGTATGCTAGCATTTTTCTTGGCTCGTATCAAAATATATATATTTTCTAAGTCCTTGCAATTATAAAGTAGTCTTTCGATCGTTAGCTAAAACAGACAACATTATAAGTAGGTACAGTAGCATTAGAGCAAATTAAAATCAGAAAAACGTAGTTTTTCTAATTGGAATAAAATAATAATAATTTAACAGTTTCTGTTATATTGACCCAGAAGATAGAAAGTTACCAAAATAAAGTAGGTACGTACTTTTCCAATGAGTCCAGTACCTCCAGTTATGAACACTGACTTTCCAGCGTAAAAATCTGCGACTGACTGATAGTTAGGCCTGACTTGGCTCGACTCGGTGAGCTTGTGTCTGTAAAAAATATTGAATACATCCTGTATAATGAAGAATTTTACTAATTTTTAATCGATTGTATAGATAAATTAAGGTAAAAAAAATATTAAAGAAAGAAACCCGACTGCGTATAAAAATAAAAAAATAAGCCCAGTGGCCACTACTTTATAAGAAGAAGAAGAAGTGGTGGGGTGTGTGGGCTGTGATCAGAGCTCTAAATAGAGCAGAGTAGAGAAAAAAAATCATTGATCATCGTTTAAAGGCTTTAAAGTAGTCATGTTATAAAAACGAGTCATAATTATATCTTTAATGGAGACGAACTGGAACATAATTACGGAAACTGTAACTGATTCACTTCAACTCTTTCGTCACAAATGATGAATCATTTAGTTCATACACTATCTATTTAATGCAATATGTATTTGGTGCAATATGCATTGAAAGTTAAATTACTGTTATTAATACCTATAATATTATTAGGTATATTATTTAAAATTGGACAAAATAATTGCGAATTTGCATGTTTAGATTTTTGACATGATAACGTCTATTAAAACGATGAACGCCGGGTGCACGCACGAAAAAGCATGACTCACTGTCACGTTCCGCGAGCGAGAGCGCGGAACAAGGGATAGAGAGGCATGATCGGCTAAGATCGGCTGAAGCGCTCGGCCGCATGTATCTCTCTTCCTTCACATTGTTACTTGTAAATAATCTGTTCATCGAAGTAATAAACATATTTGAATTAATTAGTGCAAATCAAAGTTAATTTATGAATCAAAATGTAGATTTCATTTCACTCCTTTTCCTATACAAAATAATGGTAATTTAATTAAAATGATTCAATTTTATCTATAAAAGTATGCAATCATTTCATCAATGTTTTGTCATGACGTTGTCACGTTAAACTACCGTCCGTAAACCGACTTTACAGACAACCATTTTTTTAAATTTTATTACGGATACCATACTTTTAATGCACTTACATACCATATAAAAGAGTTCAATAATTATGTTTCAATTGTTTTGAGTGTAATGTTGACTGGCTAGGTAAAACGCTGATATTTATCAACACAGCTGGCCAAACTATTAAACAAATAAATAACTGACCTGTACACAACGCTTGTCGAAAACTTATAGGTTGCAATTACATTTTTGTTAATTAAACCACTCTTGAATACACATTGGAAAACACAGTTCAACATTATCATTAATTATGTAATAGATATATCCTGGATGAATTGTTAACGATGAATAAATAAAAAAATCCTCAGCTCATGATTTTAAACCACACCAGGTGTAATTACTTATTAAAATGTAATTATAATGTTACATAATTTTATTATATATCAACATAAAACGGTAACGATGACTGACAGACAATGTACAGTGTGAACCCTAGGTCATGAAAATTTGTATAGGAATTCATAATAATTACAGAAATTTGGGGTACACTAAGAAGGGGTTTTTGAACGCGGATAAAGACTAAATAGGGGGTAATTTTTTATAAAAAATGTTGTCCAATTAACTTCAAAGTCTGATTTACTCTTCTTAACTAATTCAATCGAAAATTAAATTCATATAAAAATTACAAAATGATCTGGGTAGTAACAAGATTTCCGAGGACGAAGTTACGGGCACCGACTAGTTTATATATATAAAATGGTAAGTATATTATAAAATGCTAAGTAGGCCTAATTAGGTAGGTACTTAGCATTTTATAATTATTTTTTAATTAAAATGCAGTTATAAATAGCTATGCCATTAACCCTATAAGTGACGGCTGACATAATTTTTAGGGTTCCGAACAAAAAGTCGAATAACGAACCCTTATAGGATCAGTCGTGTGTCTGGGCGACCACCCTTCACAGCCAATTTTCTCCGAAACTACTGGACCAGATGAGTTGTTTGGTACTCATGTGCTATTTTGTGACCCGAAGACAAAGATATAAAGAAAACAAATGACCTTTGAAAAAAAAATTTTAACCAAATCAAAATTAAAAAAGAACAGGTGCCTTACCATGAACTCTAATAAAACGTGACATATTCAGGACAGGTCAGCTTGTAGCTAAAACCTGACAGGCGTGTATTTCGTACCATGAACGTCCACTTGATGGCCTGCAATGCCTCTACTTCTGTTCGGCATCTTAGTCTATGACCTGCGCGGTACAACGTAGTGTTTAAGTACTCTGTGCACGGTACAAAATTTGTTTTACTTAGTTCGGAAATAGAGCGTTTTATCGGTTTACCGGTTTTCAAATCAATGCGTAATATTGATGTTTTTAAAAATTTTAAATAACAATCTCAATCGAAGATTTTGAGATTTGATAGAGAAACTTAACGGTCGTTATTTATTAAACTTAAAAACCGTTCGTTCTCTAAGATTACCAAAAAAATTATCGCTATGTGATGCCTTCATTTTTGAACATAATCTTACAACACTTGACACTTGACACAGTGTCATGTCCAAATGTCTAATAAAATGTGTGATTTAGGAGCGATAATTATTTAAAATTGTTAAGTGCAATTTTGAATTTTTTAACGTATTTTCAAAGAAATGAAAGATATTTATTTTGTGATGGTGATGCATTTTCATTTTCATGAATGCCTGTAGGTCATGTACAAGTCGAGGCGGATATTTACCTACTGTGATAATATGTAATTTATGTTGAATTGGGTTGGAGATGGGAACTTGAGTAAGAAAGTTGTTGAAGCCGTGTCAGTGTACGGCTACATCAGAAGTAAATGCGTTCGATGACGAGCACCCAGCGATCAAAGGGGTCCACTGGAGACATGAGGGCGGAGGCGCTCGAGGACGAGCGCACGTCAGGATAGCCGTGCCGGCGAGCGACCTCTTTGGTTCTACAACGATCGATTGATGCTGATGATGTCATACGAGAAGAGTTATGAAGAAAAACTAAATATTTAGAATATGGAATATGTCACTTTATTTAGAACATTATACCTAATACGTACATAGGATATTCTAATTCTATCATTGATCACGGAGTAGTAGAGATTGTTATCGATGTAAACGTTAGGATAACTGAAAATATACTTATCTTGGTGCAAATCAAACGGAATATTATTGAATAACAATTATCATATAATACCTTTTCTTCCACATTTATAAAAATATATGGTATATGTTTATAAAAATATACTATAGTAATATAAATAATAATTAGACCTTTTTATTTCTTAAATAGAAAATTCAATTTACAATTTCATAACGACGAAAAAGCATGCAATGCAATCTATATTCTATACAAATAATAAAACTGAAGAATCTATCTGTGATTTCGAAATAAATGATTTAAATAAATAAAAAGTCTTCAACTTAAAGTTTTTAGGGTTCGTTAATCCTTTCCTTTATCTTAATTCTTGACTAAATTTAATTCAATAATCATTATTAGTTATATATTTCTTTGGTTATATTCCTTTTTTTATATTATACTCTCTTTGTAGAGTAAAGGCTCCTCCATTTTTCTCCACATAATTCTGTCACTCGCTTTATCAATCCATTCTTTTCCCGCTGCTTACAAATTTCATCGAGCCACCTCTCCGCCGCGGCCGCCCGGCCGTTCTGCCTCTGGTTCTCTTGCCTATAGCTGCCTTCCATGATGTAATCTTTTTGAATGTGGTCTATAGTTGAATACGTACTTATAAATCCTGCTTGCTCTTCCGACGATGCTCTTCGGTGTATTTAGCAAGGCGTTTCTCGAGACAACAACAACAAACAACAGCTGGAAACAGCTTGTAGAGATTAGATTGTAGGCAAGGCAGATTGGTCGATAGCTAATATTTACCAAATACCTAATGTTCTTCAATTTCATAAATTTATATTCAAACTGTTTTATAATAACAATAACTTACGGTATAAAGAAATTATAAACGAAACAGCTAAAACAGTACAATTAAAGTTACTTTCGGTAGGCTGTAATATTTTGACGTTGACATAAGCTGCTTTCCGACATCAATACGTCAACAATCGCTTCATGGTACACAAATAGCAGGGCAGAAGAAGATTATCGAAGTCACGTGACCGCTGTCCTGTTACGGTCACGTGATCACTGGCTGACCTGTGCTTTAGCTAGGTCATGGTAGGATATAGCAGGACAGCTCAATTATTGGCTAATATTGGCCTGTTTTAAGATGTCATGGTAAGCCCCCAAACCGTATTGTGTGGCAATAACAAATGAAAGGACTTATTTAAGTATCTCAAATATACTTTTGTTATAGTTCTAAGTATAATGGATACTTTTAAAATTATTGAAGAAACAATGAAAATTGAAGACGAAAATTGACCATTTCCCTCTTATCTCCGCAACAACTGAGACGAGAATTTTGAGAAAAATAAAGAAAATAGTTCTTTACCTGTAAATACATAATCAACGTACGGAACCCTCTCCAAGCGAGTTTAACACGCACTTGTCAAGTTTATTATACATAAATACAATTAAAATATTGTCAAAAATAATTACTACAATTATACTTATATGATTAAAAAAATATTCTTATTAACAATTCCCAGCTAAAAGAGGACTGAAGTTTAAACGAGCACTGGTATTTGGTCTTAAATATGCGATCCTGGTGAAATGGACACGGAAACTTCCAATGAATTGTAGAATTAATCCGACCAGTTTTAAAGGGTTCACAACTCGCAGCTAAAAGAGGACTGATGTTACAATTTAAGGTTACCTAACTGCAATCAAGATGTTCCCAAAACTGCGTTGAAAAATACGTTCCCTTTTCCTCGCAAAAAGGGTAAGGTAATGAGGGTGTTTGACTATTAGTATACGTCATCACTGACGGCCGTGAGATGGCGTTGACGTGCAAAGAAATATGGAGCTCTGTAGAAACATTAGAGGAAAACATCATGGCTTTTTGCCTCCTTTGCGAAAAAAGAGTTGGCGCATAAAATCCTTTACTAATCCACAAAGATGTTTTTCTTTGCACGTGATAACGATACAATATCTACTTAACTTTTTTGTCAAATTTAATTAATAAAGTTATTTTTAACTTTGTTTTATGCATATATGACCCGATCTAATAATAATCTGTTCTAACGAACATGACAGTTCTCAGATTGTTTACATCCCAAGTGTAATCGATCAATCAAATCAACTATCACGCAATTAACTAATTGGCTATTTACAGCAATCAATTAGAAGTCAACCTTTCCTTTGAGTACCCTGCCAAACTACGGACGAGGCTATGGTGAATGACGACCTGTGTGGCGTAATGGTTACTATACAAAATCACCGTGCCAAGGGTCTTGGATACGATTCTCAGCGAGGCGGAAATTTGAATGATGAGTTTGGATTTATGTTCTCGGTCTCGTTGTGTGTCCTTATCTTTGTGTGTTGTCTATGGCACTCACGACACAGGGAATCCTAGTTTGGGGCTGTAAGTGTAGTGTTATTAATTAATTATTTCTGCTGTTGGAGGTTGCTGTTTTGCTAGATCTTGAACCATCTGTTAAATAGCCACGGTATCAGTGTATTTTACGTATCTAGCTATCTGCTTCTAATACTCCCCTATAACTGACATTTTTAACTTGCCATCAGGATGCCGAGCTATCTTTATGATTGCCGGCTAATCACTTAAAACAATTGAAACATTACAACCCAGTGGTGTCCTACTGTCGCAGGTTCGATTTCCAGTCTCACACTGTTTCCCCTGTACCAGTTTCCCCCACACATAGAAACCCACAGTCACTACAGGGATGCGAATATGACAGTTTATTAATTCATTGTATTTTTTCTTTGTCATGTACACCACTGATGAGTAAGCTCAGTGGAAGCTATCGCAGGAAATAAGATAAATACAATAAACATATTTACTGATAAAATATTCCTATGTACTAATAAAATAACAAAACATCCTTTTTATTATTAAAACTGTTGTCTGTCGACCTCAAGCTTGTCAAATATGGTCAATTAGGTTACCTGAGATCCGTACTACATTCGTCAGGGGTCAGCTTAAAATTGTTAATTATATATTATTACCAGAGATAACCTAGAGATAACGTTAATTTCCAACCACGGGGCCTGAGTTCGAGTCGTGTAGCTCTGATTTAGTAAAAGTTATGGATGAACTTCCTTTTAGCCCATACCCCCAATTGATTTGAATATGTATATGTAACCTATGTATTTTGACGCGCTGATAAGGAATATCAGAGGCAAAATATTTCATTTCCAAGATCACCTTGAAAAAACATGTTTTTGGAACGAAGTTCCTTATCGCGCGTTGTGAAAGGGGGCTAAAAGACGGAAAATTTCGACACTTTTTGATTTTACGAATGACGACACTTTTTAAAAAGTGATTCAGTTAGTTTTACAGAGATGGCGCTGTACAAAGTTACAAACTGCGTAACTATGTAAGGTAAATGAAACTAAGTATCCAGAGCGAATTCAAAAATTTAATAGTTTCCTTGAACTTACGTATGTTACAAGTATAAGTTTGATAGCGTGATTCAGAATTAATTTACTAACGTCATCTATCCGCAACTAACCAAACTAAATATCTTAACTCTGAACAGGCGCTGTACTACAATACAATACTTAAATCGAAAGAAACTTCGTTCCATCCAGGTGTCCCTTTACACCTGTCATGTTATTTTGTTTTTCACATTTATTTGGCAGTATTGATTTTATGACATGACGAAACTGGATTCCGATTTTAATTCGGAACCCTAAAAAGATATTGAATATTGCCCGGTTCTAGTATATTAGATTTCTCTAATGATTTCCAAGATGTGCAGTTATTATTTTGTTTACTTCTTAATTATATTTACTTCGGAAGCAATACTGTTTCCGATATGTTATAACGATTATGTTGTCGAATCAAAGCGAGGGCAGTTATTAGTGCGAGATAAAATTATGGTACAATGTTTACTGATAAAGTGCTCTCAATGGTCATGTTATTATCTTTTCATGTTGTCATACCGTCTTTAACAAGGACGGGGGTAGAACGGATCGAAATAATGTTTAAGAATATTTATTAGTCATTCCTTTGAATTATTTGTTACAATGTGTAAAATAATTTTATTGTGGTTTGTGATTGTTACAAATGTATTGTTTTGTGCGTGTTTGGGAATTTATCACGAGAATACAAAAATTACGTTTCGTGCGGATGAAGTAGCTGATTATTTTGGATATACTGTGTTGTTAAATGATACAGGGTATGTTTGTTTGATAAATAATTAAAGTAATCCGATTTCATAAACGCAAATGTAAGGAAATAAAAATGTTCTATTAAAATATTAATTAAGTAATGTCTTCATGTGATAGTTTTATTTTGGTAATAAATGAAGAATGCCGATATAATAAGGAAATCTTTGTTTTTTCCAAGCCAATTTTTTTCTGCCATATTTCTGACCAGACTACTGGGGCCCGGGACTGTATTTCTGTAACGGCAGCGTTTGTTTCTTGTTGTTTGTTGCTGCAAACTTAATAAATATACCTAAATTTTAATAATTTCAGACTCTTTGTGGGAGCCCCCAAAGCTAGAAGCAGAATTAACAGATTAATAGTTCAAGGTTTAGTGTTTTTCTGCCCAATTGATAATCTGGAGAGGAAAAATATTACATGTAAACCATATGGAAATAATAATGGTGTGTACTAAACGGTTTTATTTGGTTACTGACTTCATCCCATCAACGGCACATTACTGAGGATGGGTCTCTTCTGTCGAGGAGGCCTGGAGTATACTCCACCAGACTGCTCCAGTACGGATTGTTGGAGGCAGTGGCGGTACAGCCATAAAAGCCGAAAAGGCTAGCTTACTATCATTGCTTTGCTATCATCACTCTGCAGCTGTTAACAGTCATATTATTTGTTAATAAATATTATCCGTATAGAATGGAGTGTTCTGTGTTGTCGGGCCAAAGATGCCGAGATCCTGGGTTGTACAACACAACTGGGCTTGCCTTGTTCTGACGGCCTAGACACGCCACTAGGTGGAGGGGTTAGTGGTCAACTCAAGTGTCGGAAGTTTTCTTGCCACCCAAAGGCCTCCATCATGGCTTAACAACTGTTATCTTACGATAACAATCGGGACAGATGGCTGTATTTATGCCTGTAACGGTCACTCACCCAATTATTTTCTTTCTTTCTTTTCCTGGTCTATTTCTTGGGCGGTGAAGTATCAGTGATACATCTCAGCATAGTACAGTATAGATCTCAGCTCGTTTGCTGGCTATTTCCATAAAAAACCTTCCTTGTATCAGCTTGTAACTCTTATCCCGCAGGAACAGATTTAATTCTCAGGACAAAAAGTATTCCATGAGATAATGAACTGTTTATGTGCCCAATTTTATTCCAATTTTTTCAGCTAACAAGCATACAAACATTCAAACTTTATCAGTATCACTGTTATACCAGGATTAATAAGACACATGTTTTTTTTTTCAGTGTCGCCGTCAAGATTTAACTGGCGGTTGGATAACTATAGAAACGATATGTGGTTCGGTGCCGTTATTGCAATGATTCCCACGGGCAAGTTGCTGGTAAGTTAATGTAGGCCATGTCCGTAATTGCAGACAGACAACCGATTTGTTTGTCTGTCTGCGAAGCGAAAGGTCCCGGGTTAGATTCTTGGCCGGGGCAGACATAGGAATAGCCGGCAAACGGGATGATTAGTGACAAACCGGCCGGTTACTGGGTATTGTCGCCCAGGAAAATTAGCGACACCAAAGGCATCACTGATGCGTTGCTGGCCAAGAAAGAGAGAAGAAAAAGAAAGAAAGAAAGTTCTCGAGTCATCGACGTTAACTCAATTCTAAATTCTAAATTCAGGAGTTTCGGACATTCACAGTAACAGTTTATGGTACACGTTTCCAGGCCTGTGCCCCTCGGTGGGCCACTCCTTACAGAGATACTCATTACCTCATGAATGGGGCCTGCTATGTATATAGCCAGAGGACTGGACAATGGCTTTTGCCCTTGCAAGACATTCGTAAGTGAAATTTTACAACTCTTAGTCCTAAACGTGAAAATAATAGGGTTCTTTACCAGCATGGTTTTATTTATTTAATTTTTATTACCATCTCAAAAGACGTGACAAAAAAATCTAATGGCCAAGAACATTATTCTTTGTCAGCCAGTTTTGCGAATATTGTTATGGTCAGTAATGAAATAAAGAAAAGAGAAAACATTTTAATAACAACTATCGTTGGGGCGAAAATGGACGACTTCGTAATTGCTTGCTAATTTCTTAGTCACTCGAGTTGGAGTAACAAGTATCATCTGATTCTCCAGTTGGATTGGTGTAAATTAAAAAAACCCAGAATCAAGCAAAGCATTGCAATACTAGTCGTATTATTTTCGATTTGTATACCGTACAAAAAATATAATTGAAGTCATCAGACATCATTTCTCAAATTACTTGCCAGGGGAAAAATTATCAATAAAATGGTTCAATAAATGTAATTAAAAAGTGTACAAGCTTACTTTTAGATCGCCAAGCTTACGTTGTTGATGGCAAACGTAAGGAATTTGGGGAATATGGCCTGCACCTGAATTTCTATGCATACGGCGAGGCAGGCATGTCAGCCAAAGTAACGGAGGAGAACACTTTGTTGATTGGAGCACCTGGTCTGCTACAGTGGACTGGTACGAAAACGTTAGAATACTTATGGTAAAGACTCTAGGGTATTGTAAATGTTTTCATATCAAAAATAAATAAATAAATTCCATCCTTAAGTCCGAAATAGACCATTGACAAAACTATGACCACTTTTAAGACACCTGGGTGAATTAAGTCAGGTGAATGAAGTCGACGGCACCACTTTTTCCTTTATAGTATCATTTGTTTTGACATGATATTATTAATTATTAATTAATAATTAAATAATAAATAGAAACCATCCATGTTTCAGGTGGTATATCCGAGTATACGTTGTATCCGGATTACAAGGCACGATCGATAAAGTTGGGCATGCGAATGACGACCAACACATATAATACTAAGGACTTGGGACCGGATGACTACTTAGGTATTTTGGAATTCGTTACACTTATGTAGTAATCCTACACACTCGTAACATCACACTAGGATTCCCATGTGTTTGCCATGGACAACACACAACAACACACACACGCAGACCAAAAACATTATGTTTAATTTAAACAATATAGTAGATAATATATTTTAAGCGGCTCAATCTGCTCTTGGCCAGCGTGATAGAGTACAGCTTGAATCTCTTAAACTTGACACTGAACATCTTGTTACAAATCTTGTGGCAGCTTTTCAGCTTTTTCATCATTAAACAGTAAATCGTCAAAGGTTAATTCATAAAACGTGGGAATTCAACGTCGAAACTTTCATAATAATGACATGAAATTTCTAAATAACCTTTCAGGGTACAGCGTGGAGTCTGGTGAATTTGACACAAGTGGAAAGACTTTATATGTAGCAGGAGCTCCGAGGTCAAAGGCAGGATATGGACAGGTCAAATAATTTTGTTACCTAACACTTATAACAAACACTGTGTTATTTAATTGTACTCATCATGAAGGAACATTCTTCTATGGAAGCTAGTGTGGTCATTTTATTTTGTTCTTTTAAAAGTTGTGGTTGTTATAAATGAGTAAAGAACAACAACAATTATATACATAATAATAATATGGTACACCTAAAATGTTATAAATTATGAAATATATATTTGGAGATAAAGAACGCAATAAGATATGAAAGTATAAGATATGAAATCAATATAGGAACAATAACAATCATTAAAATGTTATCGTAATTACAGCTTCGCAACTTCAAAAAAAAAATTATGGCAGGGATAAGAGTATGGTTCTCTCCTTCGTCAAAATGTACTTGTCATTAAAAGCCGATAGAACGGCGTTATTTACAGTTAAATATTGCAAAACATTCACTAAATAGGATTTCATTTTCACTTGTTAACTTGTAAAAGCAGGTGCTAATATTTGGCCAATCGTTCAAAGAGACCGATCCCCTGGACATTCGAGCCAAGGTCCATGGACCTCAACTAGGCTCGTACTTCGGCGCCAGTGTCTTGTGTGCTGACGTGAATGGCGATGGCGTGGTAGACTTGTTGGTAGGAGCCCCCAGCTATGTGAAGAAGGACGGGGGGCTGCCTTACGACCAGGGTGCTGTTTTCGTGTATCTGACGGAGAGGCAGGCAAGTATTATTTTCAAGGATTCCCGTCATATCTAATGGACAGAAATACATCACAAATAACTGGGACTCGGGACGAAATAATTCATTTGTCACTTAAATTATCTGGGGAATCGGTGCGACCAACTGAACTACAAGATTTTTTCATTTAGGTGTTCACAATATCAGTAAAAGTTATAATATGTGCTCCATTTTGCAACCAATTTTAACTGATCTTTACTCTGGACATACTGATAGTTTTAGGTATATTTACTGCACAAAATGTTTACAATACCTTTCAAGTCCACTTATTAGTATTCAATGAATTAGTTTTAAGTGTACAGTAAACTGACCAAAATATTTTAACTGAAAGCAAAATGTAAAACTAATTGCTAGCAAGTGATCAATACCAGATACCACCCATGTTACATAATATAATATCAGGGACAAGTTCTACGTATTTATGAAGCACAAGTTTTTCTATTTCATGAACTTTTTCGTCTTCTTCATTATTATCGTTCATTAACATTTATTCTACTTTCGCCAGAATGCTTCGTTTATTCTCAAACAAGCTGAATTACTGATGGGTTCAGAAAAAAGCGGTGCTCGCTTTGGTACAGCCATCGCGAAGCTTGGTGACGTAGATGGCGATGGATATACAGGTAACTAGGAATTTCGAGTGTTTGCACTTGTAAGACCATAATAATTAAGTTTTAGCATGGTATATAAAGCTGGTAGTTGGTGGCCTAAGGAACAGCTTAGAAAGCGGGGAATTCTGCCAGAATTCTGGATAATTAAATTAAGAGTTTCAGATTATATTATGAAAAATTATGTTTTAGGGTTGTTACTATTGTAATGTAAATATTTTATTTATACACATAATTGTTTATTCAATTTATTATTTCTTCTCGTCTGAAGGATTTATTTCAATCCATCAACTACGATTGAGTTTTGCGCCGTTTACAATGATGTCAAAAATGCGTTTACAAGTTTTGTGATGAAATAAAGGTTTTGAATTTGAATATGAATTCCTCTCTAACTTGTTAACATTATTAAATTTTTAGATATTGGAATTGGAGCGCCATGGGATGACGATGGTAGAGGAGCAGTTTATATATACAGGGGAAGTCTAACAGGTCTCAAGAGTTCGTATGCACAGAAGGTGTTTGCTGAAGATGCGAAATCTTTCGGTATTTCAATTTCACCGGGAGTGGATGTTGACAGCAATAATTGTAATGGTAATTTCTTCAGTATTATTTAAGAGTTAATTAACAAGTTATTTTATTATTTTTTTTAGTTTGTGTAATTTGTCACTTTTCCATTTCAGATTTAGCGGTAGGAGCTTATCAAACTGGAGAGGTATATATATTTAGATGTATTCCAACTATGCAGGTGTTCGCTGTAATCAATGTCCCAGACGCCATGGACCTACCACAGAATGTGACCAACTTCACGGCTTTGTTCTGTGTTGAAGCTCCTGCGAAGATCATGTGGCCGTATGTCAAAATAGGTGAGAGAATGATGAATGATGAGAACGAATGATGAATTTTTTTTTAGTTACAATAAAAGTATCGAAATATTGAACTCCAAAAAAAGTAACTACCCATATTTTGTGTTAAACATCATCATTTCACTACGTTCGCACATATTCATTTTACAGACCTCAGAGCAAAAATTATAGTGGATCCAGAAGGGAATAGGGCTGGAATATCCGGAGATTCTGAGTATAATGTAACTGTAAAACCAGGAAACAATGCTTGCGAGGAACAAACTGTTGAAGTTATGGTAATTACATTAGATTAGTACTCATGAAGGTGATTTATGCTACAGGATTCCATGGTTTGGACATACAAAGTTGAAACACATTTATCTGCCAATTGAGCCCAGGATATATCGCTCTACTATCTTGGGTGAAGGCTCTCCAAGTAAATACATTTTTATTTTATTAAACACACCGCCTTTTTTACAGCCAACTGCTGATTTGTCGAAACCCATATCAATTCAGTTCAGTTTGATTGCAATGGAATTAATGAAAGGTATTAATGATTTGGATTATTTTTAATTAGTACTATGGTAACCTACTCGAGTGAGCTTAAATAGATAAACGATTTTATAATATCAAATGCTTTGTTTTTTATTATATTATCACATTAATATATTTGAGCTCTGTATACATATATTATTATAAGTTAATCCGTACGATATTATATTTAATTGTATATTAATAGATGATTCACCTTCATTTTTAATGAATACTGCAAGATTATCTGATGACTCAGTTCTGCAAACAAATTTTGATATTCAATTAACGCGAGGATGTGGAGAAGACCTTATTTGTAGACCTTTGTTAACGATGAACTTGAAGCCTCTAGTTAAGTAAGTATTATAATAAGCAGATTTGTTAGTTACCTGTTACCTGACTACTAAAGGTATTGATGTACGCTGCTTAAGTTTTTAAGAGGTACAAAATGTTATGTCAATGAACGCGTTTAATACGTACTCAATTAGATTTAAGCTTACTATTTCACTATTTATTTATTTAAAATTTATTTCAGTCCCTTCATCCCAGGGTCTGATAACAGACTTGGATTCACAATAACGGTTTTGAATAAGGAAGAACCAGCGTACGGGGCCAAAGTATATTTACAATTACCGTCAAATCCCAAAAGATTACCAAGTGATTGTATTTTAGAAGAACTTAATGTAACATGTAAGATCCCATCTCCACTGTACAGAGAACAGTTAGTTCTATGGGATATCGAATTGGAATCCACATTTAAAGCCATCATCGACAAAGAGTTGAAAGTTTTGGCTAGACTCGAAGACTATTTTCATAAAAATGATAGCAATTTTAAAGAGTTGATAATTAATGTAACTCCTGTGGCAAATATTAGCATTAGTGGGTACGTAAAAACAAACTTACACAAGATTAAATGAAATTAAGACGTACACAATAATAATGTATTGAATCACATGGACTGAATGCACGTATATTTTGAAAGCAGCTTAATGATATAGAATCTAAATGTTAAGTCGATTAACTTACAATGCAAGGACATTGCAACCAAATTTAAGAGTTTTAAAATGTTCCAGCAAGGCTTTGCCTAATAAAACGATAGCGGTCACAAGAGATAAATTCAACGAAGCTGGAAACGTAAATTTTATTCATTATTATGAGGTAAGGTGTTGTGGGAATTTTCCTGTCTGTATACTTAAAATTTTGTACTGGTGTAGTCAGAAAAATCATGTTTATTCCTTGACAATCGATCAAATTATTTTAATTCCCACAGGTAACAAATTTCGGACCATCAGATTGGTATCGTTTGTCAGCAGTACTTGAAATTCGAGATCAGGTATTGTTGTTATTTTCTTATAACTTAGTATCGGGATATCTTAGACTTAAAGTCCAGCTTTTCTGTAGTAATGAATAAAAAATATATATGATCCATTACTAATCTTTGAATGCAAGTCATCGTGTCCTGGGTATGAATCCTGAACATCAAACAAAATACCCTCTTGTTGGGTAGTCACTTGGTTTTTTGCCACTTCTTTTATGAGAACATTGATTTAAGTACAAATTACAGGTGAATCTTTCGAGTACAATCACAGGATGTCTTAAGGATTATAATAAAACGATTTGCGACTGGTACCTTCCAGTCTTACCAGCTAAAGTATCTATGCCAATAATTCTGCAACTTCGCGTTGATTTAGGACTATTTAGTAAGTACACTATCACTAATTATAAAATTGAGTGTCCATTCAAACATGGTTCATACAGACCGGATCGGAGAGGAGAACATATGAATTTTTTGCGTTAAAAATTTTGGGATATCGAATCAAGGTTGATTCTTTCATTTCACATCTTGTTTAGAAGAAAAATGAAATAATTTTTAGTGCAACGAAAGAATCAACCTTACTTCGATAACCCAGAATTATTTTTTAAAAGCAATAAAAATATGTTCTTCTCTCCGAGCCGGTCTGTATGAACGGCCACTATATTATGTACCCCGCAGCGTCTATAATAATCTGTCTGAATATGATAAACTTCAAAACTACCGAACGGATTTTAGTACCGTTTTTACCACAGACATATATCAAGAATACATGTCTGTGGTTTTCACCAATTAAATAAAGGAGTGATTTATCCTAATGAAGTTCTTAAAGGTAAAGCGCACAAATTTAGTAAGCGCCTATTCACTCTTGACTTGAAGATATTATTAATAAATTGTAAGTTTTAGGAATAAAGTTCTAAGATACTAATATTATATTACTTTACAGAAAATTATCTCGAGGAAAATATATCACTAAACGTTACTTCTAAGGTAGAAATAATTTTGGAAGAAAAGCACCTGTAAGTATTTTTTCTTTTTACCCACGACAAGAAAGTTTTGTGTCAGAGGATTTTTATAAAAAAGTTTAAGAAAGGCTGGATAAATTGTTTTTCAGATAATATGGCAAATCATACTCCCTCGTTGCACTTCATAAAACATATTCCGTTTGAGAATAATATCAGCTTAGGAACTATCGATTGTTCCTTTTTTCTTTTGGTGTCCTATAAATAGAACGATCTTCCAATTCTGTCTTTTTGCGTATTCATACAGATGTAAAATGATAGTAATTTATTTAAAAAACATAATTTTCTTCTGCAGTAACATAAATTATAAGCGTTTGACTTTCAATTGTTACAATAATAATTTTCATACTTATCTGTAATTCCCTTTTCAGAACATTTTCAACTACAACTACATTAGTTCTAGATCCGGCACCTCCACTTTGGCCTTTGATAGTCGGTTCGATAGCCGGTTTTACTTTGCTCGCAGCTATTGTTTTTGCTTTGTACAAAGTAAGTACAATTAATTGTATTACAATGATTTATAGTGAGTAAATAATAACCGTGTATCATAAAGATGCAAGCCCGCTTATTGATTGCCATTTAGCCACCTAGCTGATACACTTCGTTAATAGTTTTCGCTGAAAGGCAGAAAGGTCAGCTATCTAGGCCAAATGATATGGATTTTGATGAGTTTCAAATGGTGGGACAGTTACATGAAATCCGGAGCAGTTATGCTTGTCCGTTGCTCAAATGCAACACAAGCAATGGAGTTTGGACGTGTGGCGACATTACACTACATATCACATGCGGACTTCACGCCTGATCTGATATCCTATCGACGTTTTCAAGTACATTTAAACAAGTTCCAAAGACAAGTCGGAGCTCGTTCACTCCCCAAGCATGACGCCTTGCCAGGAACCCCTGTCTGAACTGATTATAATGAGCACTTGCCCTCGCAGTTTCTATTGCAAAAATTATAAATGATGAAGTTTCATACAAACTTTCTTCCCTTGTCTTTAAGGATTGAATTTTCAAAAATTCCTTATCTATACTAATATTATAAAGAGAATTTGATTGTTTGCATTGAATAGGCTGCGAAACTACCGAACCGATTTGAAAAATTCTTTCACTGTTGGGAAGCTGCACTATCCCCGGGTGACATAGGCTATATTATATGTTTTTTTACTATTTTTCCCGAAGCGAAGCGAGGGCGATTTTCTTGTTATGAATAAATGAGTACTATAGATACTCATTTAAGTTGTGTAAGTTACCTTCGTGCACAATTCGTTTCATGCTTCTAGAATAAGCGATTTAGCTGTGCGTTGATCGATCATTCATTCAGTTATTTCTTTTATATAATTAAATAATGTTTGTTTTTCTAGTACGGTTTTTTCTCAAGAACAAGGCGGGACGACCTGAAGAAGCTCAAAGAACAATCTTTACTTCTAGAAGAACCCAACTCTTCATCAGCTGATCTAGCCTCGACTGATGCTGATGAGTCTACTATGGAATTAGTAGCTGATTCCGACTGATTAATAGATTATGTACTATCCTAAATGTAAGATAATAGCTTAAGTAATTTATGTTTTAAATGCAAATTTTATATACAATACCTGATAAAATCTTTTTTCTTTTAATTTAATCCAACAAAGTTCTTAGTGACAGCTTGTAATAGACAATCAGGACTTCTAAGCGCTGCGCCGTATAAGGGTTAATAGTTTAATAGCATAAATTAAGGTATTATTAAAACATTGGGATGTTTATTACAAAGATAACATTATTACATACTTTTAGTACTCGAGATATAAATTTTATACGCCGTCATCCGTCATATTCAAGCGCTCATTGAAGCAAGTCATCATTGAAGCGCTCATAGCCCTGCCTGCGGCTTGCGTCGATCCCAAGTGATCGACAAAGTTAAGCAACAGCGGGCGCTGTCGGTAGTTGGATAGGTAACTAAAAAAATCTTGAGCGTTTCCGTGCTTCGGAGCGCACGTAAAGCCGTCGGTCCAATGTGTTATCATAAGATAACAGTCGTTAAGCCATGTCGGAAGCCCTCGAGCGGTTTAAAAACTTCCGACACTCGGGTTGGCCACTAACCTCTCCACCAATCCGCACTGGAGCAGCGCGGTGGAGTATGCTCTAGGCCTCCTCAAGAGGAGAGACCCGTGCCCAGTAGTGGGCCATCAATGGGTTGCAGCCATCCGTCATTGACTAATATCAACGTCTTCTATCAACCTGTCAAAAGTTTCTCCGCGCCACCGCACTCTAGCCGCGACCACGATCCCAGCAACTTGGTCGAAATATCGCCGTATAAAATATGTACCGTTACTACCCGTATTATACTAAAAATGTATTCAGCCCACGAAGAGTTAAGTTTAAAATAATGTACATTATTACATGTTTTATATTATCAAAGAATTCGCGCGAGGATTTGCGCTGCGTAAGAATTACCGAGTCCTACCTCTTCTATAATTATCTCTATAGTCTACACTCTACTTGATTAGTTTTTACCTAGTGTGGATTAATAAAGTTCACAATATGTAATTTAGAATAATATTATGGAAATCTCCAGAAGTTCAAACGTTGATTTTTCTTTTATCAAATAAAGATAGGTTAGGCATTTTGAAAATATTGAAATGATTAGGGCGCGCAATATTTAACTCTTTCGCCGACTGTACTAAAATTTAACGCTGTTAACTTCATAGATAACGTACGGAAGTTATTTCGGATGTGTTCGTAGCTCCGATTACATACCGCTTCACAGGAAGGAATACTCGTTCCTGTTAGATTAGTAAGTTGTATAATATTCGAGAAGGTTTAAGCCATATGCCGTTTGAAATGTTGATTGCAATAATTTACAACGATAAGTTGCCACTTTTGGTAATTATACAATTCGTTTAAGACGAATTGATAGACTAATAAACTTCATTCGTGAAGTCAATTTTTGACTTTTCGCAGACAACATTTTTCCGAATTTATATATATATTTCATTTTGGCGCGTTCGGAAAAACTTATGAGAGTAAATTTTTTACGATGCGTGAGCCCCCGACAGCCAAAAATCGACATGATGAAATAAGCTACTAAGTGTATTATTTACTAAGTTAATGTGCTCACCACCTTCGAACCACATCGCTTTAATAACTTATACATCAGGTGGGATTGGTCAAGCATTAATTTATTTGTGTAAAAGTTAATAACTGATTCCTTTTGCTAACAAAGAGTTGTGGCATACGAGATGAAATTTTCAGCTATTTTTGTTCTGTTACGCACTTTTTATGTGTGTACATAAGACACACACACACACACACGTTTTTAAACGTTGTAGCCACTATCTATGTATGTGGTTGTAGCATACTTCGAGTATCCACGTATCCACTAGTGTTTATTAAAACTGTACATTTATTCACATTTTTCAGACGCACTATACCTCATACACTTTAAAATTAAGTCTATAATGACGACAGAATGCATAAAAGTTCATACAGATAAATAATCGGTTCAAATTATTCATAGTTTCGTGCAAATTGCGGTTGGTAATGATTTCAGTAGCAGGTAACACCACAATTCACATTATTTCGCGTGATTGCTGCACAAATTGGGTCCACGCTGCTCTGGATATTGTAATCTGCTCACAGAGTAATTCAAAATCAGGGTATGGTGCGTCTCATATAAGTCTGCACTTCAGTATTATGTTGGTAGCATTGAAGTAAGCATCCAAATGCATGCATAAATATCCAAATATCCAAAAATCTACATAAACTTGACATTA
The DNA here is from genome assembly GCA_963932265.1 of Thymelicus lineola. NCBI lineage: Eukaryota > Metazoa > Arthropoda > Insecta > Lepidoptera > Hesperiidae > Thymelicus > Thymelicus lineola. Next base: position 16,090,525 of record OZ010690.1, read on the forward strand.
ATTATAAGGATGGGATTGAAACTATCCCGCTTCTTGCTTATGTATTATTATATTACAATTGGAAAAGTAGTCATGAATTGCTTCCATTGAATGCTTTAATTTATACGCGATATAGACAAATTAATGTAATGTAATGTATGTAACGCTCAATAATTTTCAATACATTTTCTTCGTATTTGAAATCAAATCTCATCGCGTCTGTGGATACGATTCATTACCTAGTCTATTAACAAATATCAAGAATTCACAATCGATAGTTCAATTTTGGAGAACAAGGATCTTATCTTTCAAACGAAATTGGATTTCAAAAAGCAACGCGGGATAAGAGAAACGAAAATAAATTTACCGAGAGCTAATAGGAAACTCAATTGACTCGGAACAAAACACTCTATCAGGTTTACCTAAAATATAACCTCGATAGGGGTGTCCCAAACAATTTGCAATATTTGAACTTGCTGCCGTTTGATGACCCATGTGGCGCAATGGTGAACCGCAGTACCAAAGGTCTTCGGTTGGATTCCCAGCGAGGCGGAAATTTGAATGATGACTTTTAATTTCTATTCTTGATTTGGATGTATGTATTCTCTTTGTATGTGATCATAGCACCTACAACACAGGGAATCCTAGTGTGGGTCTATGAGTGTGTAGAGCTAATTAATTTAATTATTTGCGTGGTAAAGTGTTGCCGACAAAAATAATTAAAGTAATTAAAAGTTTGACAGATGATAATAATTGCGCGCTGGTGAAAATGGAGATACATAAAAACTTCCTTCATTGTTGTAAAATACTTAAAAAATATGAAAATTTTGCAGCCGTAGTTCGTATGTTTCGTACTACATATAACAGGAATATTAACTGGACCATAAATTCATCGTTATGCTGGTGAAGCAATGATTGTCGTGGGCGCCATAATACCGTTATGTGCTGTCCCATACAAAGCCCTATTTTATGTTATTTATCTGTACTAATATTATAAAGAGGAAAGATTTGATTGTTTGCATTGAATAGGCTCCGAAACTACCGAACCGATTTGAAAAATTCTTTCACATTTGGAAAGCTATACTATCCCCGGGTGACATAGGCTATATTATTTTTTTTTTCACTATTTTTCCTGAGGCGAAGACAGGACGATTTCCTAGTATTCTAATAAAAAGACAATAATTATAAATCCGTTCAGCGGTTTGGAAGATACGAGGTAATAAAGAATATTACACACGTACAAAATACGCGCGATAACATACATACAAGATACACATACAAGATAAGCGCAAAAAACATTGACAGTCAGGAAAAATAAAGTGTTTTGTAATTATGTAATTGAAATCTTTTGTAAATTTTTGGGACATCCTATGTAAAGCGGCAGCGAAAGAGTTTGTAGGTAAACGTCTTGAGAGAAAAATCGAAAACACATTCAGGAGTTTTGCATTTATTACCACGCTGCCGATGTGGAGTGATTTGTGGCCTACCAAGAGTTGGAAGCTCTTTTTTATGAAGCTTGCTTGGCTTAACGATTGCTATCTAACGAATACAATAAGCAGCCTAAAAATTAACTGCCAGAAGCCTCGGTTAATATTATTGTGGTTACGGTCAGTAGTGGGACAGCTTACCTCAGTCGCGCGCTAAGGGGTCATTATTTAATTACGTAAGGGTCTCGAGGGGGAGGGGGAGTCTGCAAAATCTCTACTTGCCCTTATCTTGGGGGGGAGGGAGTAAAGCCATTCTTACGTAAATCAATTCTAAATACTAATTCAATTACCTAATACAAGCCGAAATACTAAAAAAAATCTAAAAATATTTGATTTACGTGAAATTATGAGTTTTATTGATCCTTTTCTAAAACCAACTCTTTTAGCTGTATTGAGGCGGCTTAGAATACTAACCTCAATCCCACGCCGGACGGGTGTCGTAAGAGGCGACTAAATCCAGCCCACGGGTGGTAGGGCCCCTCGAGAGATTATATCGGTAATATTGATTTTAACTGTTAATTAATAGCATTATTATAATACTATTATTTTACCACCCTTCAGCATGAGTCAGCTGCCAAACGACTCGTCGTGTTCCGGCTGGAGGCTTGAGAGCTAGTTCTTACTTTCTTTTTCTTCTCTATTTCTTAGCCGACAACGCATCAGTGATTCCTTTGGTGTTGCTGATGTCCATGGGCGACGATAGCCATTAACCATCATGCCATAACCGTCAGGTGGATCATCAGCTCATTTGTTGGCTATTTCCATAAAAAAGGTAAAATCTTACGTTAGAGGGGGACGCGGAATCCGAGAAATCTTATGTCCTCTTACACGTGGGTAGGGGGGTCAAAAATGGCAAAAATTGTCCTTACGTAATTAATAAATGGCCCCTAACGACTGGCAAAAAATGGGCTTCTTAAAAAAATAGGAACGGAAGATAATGTTAAATAACATTCTGCACTGTGTTCAGTATACAGTCAGCAAAATAATGTTTTCATGATAGCATTAAACATTGATAACACAAGCATTTTGTACCATGACCTGTATACATAACTCGTTTGCTGATTGTAAAATGTACATATTATACTCGTATAATTGTCTTAGCACCGTTAATGCCTATAGTATGATAAGAAGGCCAAGGTTAATACCTTGGCCATTTGCACATTTGTGAAAAAACCTGCGTAGGTACTTAAATTCTCCATAATGTTATCAAAGGTAACCTATATGTCTTCCAAACAGGTAGGTACTGTTCAGGCATTTACTCCTCATGTGAACTCATACACAAACCAATCATGGGTTGTGCTAATAACCCCAAGCCATAGTTTTTACTAGTAGACCTGAGTGAAAACTCAGGTGAAGAAAGTCGATAGCACCAAATTAACCCTTGATGCTTATAGATTTTTGCATTAAATGATGCACAGACGTTCCAGGTTTGGAGGCTATAAATATATTCAAAGTAATTTATTGTCTTATTTCAAAGGTTCAGAACAAAATTAACCTTCACAACAGACGAAGGTCTGACGTAAGGGTAAATACACGGAACACAAAGACAACAGGATAAATAGAATAAAATTAACACTTCATCCCCTACTACAACCCCTTAGTTATTTTCATTTTGGGTGTATAAAATGTTGTATATTTGGCTCGCTATCATTAACATTTATAACCTCGTCATTACTGTATTAATACAAGTTGTGTTACTTGCGTTGTTTTTATAATTATCTTCTAGTATTTTAAATATTGTCTTGATTTTTGATTTTCTGGCTATAATTTCATGTCAACGAAACTTATCTATACTAATACGAGTATTATAAATCAAATATTTCCTATTTGATTGTTTGTTTGCATTGAACAGACTCCGAAACTACCGAACTGATTTGAAAAATTATTTCACTGTTGGGAAGCTACACTATCCCCGGGTGACACATGCTATATTATATTAAATTTTTTTTACTATTTTTCCCGAAGCGAATCGAGGGCGATATCTTAGTTATTTATGTTTCCTAACCTGCTTTTTATTTCGTTTATTTAAGCTTATTTTAACCATACGATGGTTAGCTCTATTAAATTCATGTCACTGAGCATTAATGATAGACTTGGATCATTGAATGAATTTATCTCTTAGTGTTCCTCGTCACATACTTCAAGCTTTCAATCTATACTTAGCTTTGGTAAACTTTCATCACCTATAATATCAGTAGTACAAATTGACACCAAAAGTAACCAAGTTAATAAGTGAGTATCTATTACTTATTATCAAAAGGGGTCAATGATATTCCATATAATAATTGCAGATAATTCTGACCATTTTATGTTTATGATTTTAGTTTTATCGTCAATAAGAATCTGTGGCTGTGTTTATTTGTTATCAGTTATAATTCCAACCACACATATTTAATGTTAATAAATAAGAAGATATAGTTATTCAATCGTAAAGGGATTTATAAAATAGAAGTGATTCAAATAAATACTTATAAGGTATTTCTAATTAGAGGAACAAATTCTATACATAAAACTAATTTCTTACAACGGAATATAACAATACTAAAATAAAAGTATATCACGTAATTAAAAAGGAAAGGAATGTTATTTACAAACTTCCTACAAATAGATAAGAAATTGAAATAATGGTTTTCAAAATAATTTTCACTACATTTGTAGTCCTAAAGGTTATAGCTGCATACAGTACAAGTTCTGAAAAAGAAATGGATCTTGTAATTGACATGTTACTGAAAAATGAAGTAAATAATACAAATTCTGTTGAAAATGTCAACGAAGGAAAAAATGCAGGTATGTGTTGAAAATGTTTTATTTTAATTTTGCGTTGTTAAAACAAAACCATCAATCAGTTTTTAATATTATAGAACTGTAAAATCCAGTCATTGCTATTTACTATTGTATTATTTTAAGTAGGAAACATGATTAATGCCATTTACTCTATAAAGTTGTTTACATCTATAATTAAGGTGACATTTATCTTGTTATATAAGTTAGCTAGATTACTTAAAAGTTTAATGTTCACTTTGTTGATGTAACTGATAACAAATAAATAAAATAAATAAATCAACAAATATTGTCTTATATTGCTTACTTATTCATAATATTTATTTCCATTTTTAAGCAAAATAATATTGAATGTGTAATCAAATTATTATAATATTCAATGCTCTATATGTTCCAGGCGACCTAGTCTATTCAAATGGAGTATGGAAATGTGGGAAATGTGATGACATAGATGAATCTAGACTGGTGTTAACAGAGACATATGACTTGAGCACTAACGAGGATAAAAAAGACTTCGTTAATTTTCAGGTATGTCATTTGTACTTTCCAAGTGATAGCTATAAGATTTTTTTTCTCGACTGCTTGTTATAAGTAAAAGCATAACCATTTTGAGTCCTCACTAACCATCTCTTCTTGCTGTCTAGCTGTGTGAGTTGTTACGAGTTTGACATTTAATTATTAGGATACGAAGTTGTTTGGCTCTGTGCTACGAGGTATAAAGTACTGTCAGTTTATTTAGTGAGTAGTATTACCACTCTACTGGCTATGCCACCATTGCCACCTATGTTTAATTAAGTAAGGTATGATACAACCGAAGAATATTAATAAAAAAATTAACTTGACAAGTGTGACTTAAACTCGCGTGGAGAGATTTCCATACGTTGATTATGTATTTACCATTACATATTTTTATATTTTATTTAGTGATCCTCTCTGTGTTCCGTTTTTGTTTTATTTTTGTACGAAGCCCTAAAAATAAGTCAGGTACTTTTATTATATTTCTTAATAATTGTTTATTTTTCCAATTAATTAATACATTAAAAGATTATTAATTATAAGTTAAATGAAAATTCTCCAATAAAGTTATAAAACAACATCGATTTAATTTAACCAAAAAAAATCGTTGTTGTTTTTACTTCATTACGTTGTGAATCACCCTTATCAAATCAATTATTGTTGAATTTAACTTCATAGATTATATCGATTATTCCATTAACTCCTCAATACTCAATACTTTATTGCATAAATATGTAGTAACATGATACATAACACAGTCACATCACATGCTACACAAATAACCCTAAAAGGGTGTTGCAATTTCAACATCAATCAACCAATCATCTCCTTTTCAGGTTGGCTTGTCACTGAAAGATATTAGGTGCGTGATTATAACTGGCGCGGCTAGCGAGCTGAGTAGCGGGAGGCGAGTGAGGGGGAACTGCGCGGGGGAGGGGGCATCATTGCGGGTAGCCCATGCGGGGAAATACGAAGTTAAGGTTTACGAATGAGAGAGGTTACTGACAATGAGTTATATTTTCGACTGATTTGAATAAACTATTTTAAAAACTACTTGTTGTCTTATTGTTTTTAAATATATACTAGCTGACCCGGCGAATTTCGTGTCGCCTATCAATAAATGTATGTAGTGATACTTTTGACTAAGCTTTTGATAGTTATGGTTGGTTTTTAACAAATCAGAGATCATTAAAATGGGTATAGCCATTATTAGCCGTTACAGTTTCAAGCAACAAAACAACTTTTTATTGTGCCAGCGATTGGATCACCAATAGGTTTAATTAACCAAAGAGTTTAAATCACAAAAAGGACTCAACTCTATTATTTTTTTCTTAATTAATTCATATTTGGTTTCCGTGAAAATAAATGGCATTAGAGTGTTAATCCACAGGTGGCCCTTATTTAGTTCTGAGTAGTATAAATTAGGCGCCTTCTGCACATACTCTACGTTGTATGTACTGTCACTTGGGACCGATACAGGGACCTGATCGAAGTGGAACAGAAATTGGAGTGTCGAGGATAATCCCGTGGGATATCATGCGTGACTTTGTTTACACCAACATCCACACCAATATCAATGTATTTTATTTTCTATTCAGAACAGAGTACCTGTTGCAATCATTAAGGTATTTGCAAAATTTGAACTCATAATAATGAGAGGAAGTAGTTCAAATCAGCTTACAAAAGCCCAATACATATTACGAATACATGCTTACTACCCAACAAACAAAGTAAGTTACTTATAAGCTCGTAATAGTAATTATAAAATTTAAAATGTTATGTAGTTATATCCCTAAGAAAAGAGCTGATGACCTTGAAACGCCTCAACGGATCTTAATAAATTGTAGCTAAAGCTTGTCGATTACGTCAGTCCTTCAAACAAAAAACCGCATCATAATCGGTCCATTCATTTAGGAACTACGATGCCACAGACAGACACAGACACAGGGGACACGTCAAACTTATAACATCGTTCTTTTTGTGTCGAAGGTTAAAAATAGAGAAACTATGAAAATATATAGACATAAATTGAATC